>CABFOV010001803.1:79306-103313 GCA_902141375.1 Timema poppense | reverse complement strand
CCCTTTGAGGAGTCGAGACAAATTAAAAAGAGCCTCACATTCCACCAAAGGGCATAAATCAAATAACACACGCTGTTAAATAAACATTAAGAAAAGAGAAACATGTGTGTCCACCAAAGAGCATAACAATAGTTTCATTTTCAGACGAATTGTATATATTTGCTTATAGCTCAGAAACTATTGATTGTATAAAAAATAATTCAAACAAATGATTTTTATATCTAATAGTACTAAATATTTACAGCGATAAGTTATTTAGTTACGGAGATATGAGTATTATTTGCGAGGGGAGGGGGCATTATCATTTTCCACCCCTAGCGCAAATACGCCTTGGTATGCGATCGGGCAGAGCGTGTGTGATCCAAACTGTAAAACGGAAGACTAAAAATATGAAATGAATATTCAACTAGGATTGTTGTGAAAATATTTAGGAAAGGGCGGGGGACAATGTGTGACATGGAGTGGGTGAGAGGTGTGACGAGATGCGAGTGGAGGGAAACTCTACCCAGGAACTATATTCGACTAAAAAGACTGATGTGTGCTCGGCTGGCTCTTGAGAATCTGTCGAGTCGTTGAGACAACCATTGGAGCCTTCTGCCTCGTAGCGTTAAAAAAAACCCAAACACACGGTCCCCTTTGTTGGTAGTTCGTTCAGAAGAGAAACTTAGGGAGAATACGCGAAGGAAACGCCACGGATTAACTATCCCAAAGTAGCACGCGGGATTATTTTCACGATACACGGTATTCACTCCTGTTCCAAGTTTCATGTCTTATCCCAACAACCTTTCTATATTATGAAGATGTGGCGATGATAAATTGTCTACCATGATTACTATTTCTACCAAATGGTTGCGCGAGGCAATAATTTGCTAAACAATTCAAGTGTTGCTGGTATACATTTTCTAAAAATATTTTCAATTTATCATCAGATGGGTTTTAAGACCAATCCGCGTTAAAAAGAAATCCATCTGTAGTAATATATATATATAACATAGGCTAATAATAATTATAGTGCATTACCTATAACTAATAATGAACACGTCAGATATTACGTACATTCGAAATGCCAGTGCCCAAGCGAAAAAGATTTTTTTACTAAAATCATCAACCAATTAGGCGCGTGCTCTCAGAAATGTTAGCCAGCTTTGAATTAACGCATTGGTTGATATGAAAAACGACAGGGAGAATTTCCTAGGTCATTTGGTTTTGTCCTAATAGAAGGAATTATTTATTAAAGTTGTTAGCAAAAATTAAAGAGATTATTTTTTTAGAAAATGGCAAATGTATTTTTACACGATCTAAGACGTCACTCTCGCAATATACTTGGATTGACGGTGACGGGGAAGTAGGAGGTTCAAATCAGCTGGATGAACTGAAGGTGTTTTTCCCTAAATGGTTTCCCCTCTCTCCCTCCACGCAAATCAAGGAAAATGTATCCACCTTTCTAGTTATTACACCAATAATGTAAATATATTGATAGCCGTAACCGTTTTACGAATAGTAGCCACATTACTGGCTCATTCACATGGTTATAAGTACGGGGGAAAAGTTGTCTTGTGCTCGTGTGAGCGGGTATTAAATGCATCCTTGGGTCCAACAGCAAGATACTCTGCTGCACTAGGGAAAATGCATCCGAGTAACTTGCATTGCTGACTGGACAAGGAGATAGGACACGTTGCTTACATTTACACACGCTCCACATACAATGCCTCACTCAATACAGTGTTGCCAACTTCACTTGCTAGGTTTTTTTTGCACCACGTCTTAGTACATGTTTAGGTATGCGCATGTACTAATTACGCTAATGAGTTGGGGATGAGTAAGGTTAAATTTAGAGAAAGTGTATCTGTATTTACACAAATAACATTTTTTAAATCACCAAGTCTTATTATCCGTTCAGGTTATACACATATAATGATAATTATTTTAACGCGGCAGGAATGAGGAAAGAAACACTTTAGAGGTAATCTAACCACATTTGCGAAGAAGAAGTGTGGGAAACCATCTAAGAAAAAACACCCACAGATTACCCGACCGGGATTCAAATCTCAACTCCTCATCTTCAACAGGCCAATCTAACACGAGAGTAACGCCTTGAACAATTTGGCCATTAAATCTGGTGATAGTGGAAAACTATTTAGGAAAAGACACCCGACCAGGATCTAAGCCACGATCTCCCCTTCATAATCAATCTAATCTATTGCAAAAGTGACGCCTTAGACCATGCGGCCACCAAACAGGTCACTAATAGGTTTTTATTGTACCACGTTTTATTACCCGTTCGGTAAACCCGTATATTCACACTAACAGATTAGTAATAAGGAAGGTAGAATGTAGAGGATATGTAACTGCATTTGCATGGGAAACCATTTAATATTATCCACCTTCCAAACATCCAACAGGAATGCAAAATGAGGTCTCCCCGTCATCGCCAGATCACCAGCCCAGTATTTAGAAAGAATGACGCCCCATTCGACCACCGGATGTAGGCCCGCAACGGTTGTTTCCCCCACCCATAAATGGTTTTCTATTCCCCCTACACACAAACGCGGGTACATTTTCATTCAATTATAGCTTCATCATCCCCACCCTTGTAAAGAAAATACGCGGATATACCGAAAGGGTGCATATGTGAGATAAAAATTTACCTGAAATTTTTTTTTTTTTAAAAGAAGGTCAAATTTTATGTTTTGAAAAGTTTCAATTATTTTTACCTAGAAAATATGGCATGTATTTAAATGAAACGAATGCAATCAAAATATTTTAATTATAATGTTTCCCCTTTAATCTAATTTATCCAAAGGATTTCAACATCAGAAACCATATCAAAACAATAACACCCATTCCCACACTCATCACTAAAGTGATTTGTGGTTTGATGAATCGCTAATTATGGGCCTGATATGTTAATATCATAGTATTATTATCAAAGCCTTAACAAATACAGCTCCTCCCTCTGGAATTTAATCTTAAAAGCATTTCAGGATAGTTATTACTCTAAACAAGTTTTCTTCAAAATTACTTACTATAGGATGATTGAAACTTCAAACGAGTTAAGTATGTCTCAAAATTTCCATCATGTATTTTTTAGCACCACGTCTTACTAACCGTTCGGGTTATACGCCTTGGTACTGATTACACTAATGTGTTATGAATTAGTAAGGCTAAATTTAGAGGAAATACACCCACATTTGCGGAGAGAGATTGGAAAACCGTTTATGAAAAACAGCTCTCAGTGCACACGACCAGGATCGAATCCCGATCTCCCCGTCTTCGGCAGTCTAGTGCAAAATGAGAGTGGCGCGTTAGACCACGCAGACACCGAGGCGGATTACCGGCATGTTGAGATAACCCATTTGGCTACCTATTGAGAAACATTTTTAAGTTAAATGTATTCATTTGCAAAACCATATGTTGATATTTTGTTGTCACTTGTAGAAGTAAGAACATTAACAGTAATTTTTTTAACTATGTTTTTATCTTAACCCTGTTTACATCTTCTGCCAGCTGTCAGTTAATGGCTAATAATGGACTCTTATCCAGTATTTTGGGTCATAACGCACCAATAATGTTTAAGTAAATTGTAGCTATTAATGACATGTTTGATGTTATATGATGTTTTAGTGGACTGGCGAGACTACTAAAGAACTATATATTTATATACAGATAAGAATACTACAGATACAGTTTCAAATATTAGTATTGTGGATGTAAATATTATGGATCCGAGCTCATTGGTGGATCCGTAGTTTAATTTTGGGGAAGAGTGCATGCAAATTAAAAGTTTCACACATAATTAAAACTAACAAAAAAAATCACATGCTTAAAAAAGAAACGCGAATAATGTGTGAATAAATATCTTAGAATTATGAAATGAAAGGATTTGCTGAGGTAAAATTTGTATGTTGCAATTTTTTTTTAAACTCAAAACTATTTTGTAAAATGGTTTGAGTGGGGTGGGGGTAGAGAGGGGACACAAGAATCAACCTCCAAATAAAAGGTGAAATTGGTGCAAACCACATGATAGTAGGGGGAAGGTGGAGAGGGCACATAAATTTTCATCCCCTTCAATCCCAGTTGCACCCCTGCAATGAAATTAATTTTATGATTAAGAATTAAATTACCGTTGTCAATAGATAAATGAATAGTACTTAACAACTCCGACGTTTGTGAAACCATTATAACCATGTATGGTTTCAACATAAACTCATCCACCCAATATATTTTCCATTTATTTATGATTATTTTCAAGACTTTTATGCATTCAACATTAAAGTATATCATGGGTGCACTTTATTTAACAGCAACTCTTTAATCTCTTCGTATGTTATCAATATACTGGTTACACCCCGCCTTACATGTACGGGAATACATACAATAATAGGCTCACATCAGGACTTCATCCAGTAAAAATTACTAAATCTGTGATGGATTTATATTTAAGGTGAAGGCTTTGTTTTCTACACGTGTCAAATGTTTTCAGCTGTGAAATAAATATTGTGATTATTTTTGTTTTTGTTGGTTACTCTACACATATTTATTGATGACAACCGTGAGATAATTATATAATTACTATATGTCTACACACATGCATTAATTAGTGCATATTGTGTTTAGAGAAACCCAGTGTGGGATAAATATTGTGACTTTTAGTCAGTGATGGTTTCTCTACACACATTCATTAATGCAGTGGCTTTCACAACCTGGGGGTGGCGGAATATTCCGGGCGGGGTCACAATTCTTGTTGAGGTTATAGATTTATGTGATTATAATGACTATAGGAAAATGAAAAATGAAAGTATAACTGTGGGCGGTTAAAAAGATAAAAAGCTCACATACTGTTTAGGTTTCTTTTGGCTAGATCAGTGTTTTTAAAAGCTGTGCTTTGTGGGGGCCCTTGAGCTCCACCATAGTTATCTCGGGCTTTGTGAGGCAATTTTAGAATATTCCTTCCCTCTCTTTCACATCATGAAACAGCACCCCAACAATTATAATTGCCAAATTTTTCATATTGGAATAAGGGTAGTTTGCAAAAGGTGAACCCAGAAAGAGGTATTGTTTTCTATTTGATTTCTACGTTTATGCTTGTTAAGTTTAACTGTCGTTATTGAATTTTCATCATATTAGTGTGAACAAATTCATGACCCCTCCAGCATGTATCCATCCAGTATGACTCCATCGGTATAAAATGTTTGAAAACCCTTGGGTTACTAATTCAACAGATGCTTGCTGACTTAAGCCCTGTTCTCACGACCAGTTGTATGGCAAGTCGCGAACGGCTCGTCGTTTGTAGATTCGCGAGCAGCTGTGGTTCATAGATTTAAGAGCCTAACCATTCCCACGACGCGTGGTTTGCTCTACTCGTGTCTGTGGATGTGGAACGGTGCCTGAGCCACTACTGGATCTAGTGATGGGCAGAATCGGATGAATAGGATCGATTCATTCGATTATTCTGAATATTCGATTCTTTCAAAATCATTCGAATTAAAAAATCATTCGAATGAGAAAAACATTTGAATGAAAACAGTAGCTGACTCGACGCGAGCTGGCCGATTCATTCCCTTACCCCACCCTTGCCGGAAGTGCTGAGAAAAATCGACCTTATGATTATGAATGTTTCCAGGCTATCTCTGTACAGGTCTTCATTTCTATTAGGTTCATTTTCAATAAATAGTCCCCATTGCTACACAATAATTGACCTTACGCATTCGAATGATTCTAAGGCTAATTTAATACAAAGTTTAAGGTTTAAGTGGTTGTACAGTTTACAATCGAATAACAGCCAAAAATAATTCGAATGAAAATTACAAAATGATTCGATTATTTTGCTTCATTACTACGTGGATTGTTCTTTTTCATTTCCTCAAAATTTTACCTTCCTAACTAATAATCGCATATATCACGAATGGTTTGAGAAATATTTTTTTAACGTTGACTTAAATTTAATAAGTAGATAAGTATATACTTTTAATGTATTTAATAAAATATTGCCCGCCCGTAATATTCAGATCGTATTATAATTTTATTCACCGAAATAATTTTACGATTGTAAGCTTATATATTTTTGTTATGTTTAGGAAATTATAATCGGCAAATTATTTCGACTCTTTTAAACACAAAGGGAAACGTATGCAGAAGTATTTATATTAATTGCGAGCTACTTATTTGAGAAATGCGTTCATTTTTTCACTGTATAGTATTTTGTTGTTGCTGTACTTTGATCTTTGACACTGTCACAAGGAACTAAATGCAGTAATAGAAAAGTGTTGATGGGCTGCAAACGCAAAGGAATGCGTGTTGGGAGATCCGACAGCAGGGTGAAGAGAATAGTAGCACATAGCAAAATGAGAAACTAGTTACTACTTTTAGAAGTAGTAAATATTAGATTATTACCGACTCTTTACTACTTCTCAAAATCATTCGAATGATTCTTTCGATTCATTCGATTATTTTTCAAAGAATCGAATGATTATTCGATTCTTAAAATCATTCGATTGTGCCCATCACTAACTGTATTGCCATCAGATGAACCACAGGCCTTTGATGCTTCAAGCATTTACCGAAAGTTCACGGGAACGCCCGAGCGTACCGAGACAACGCACATATATCGGTCCCACGACCTGTGATAATGCCATCTTCGAGCCGAATTCGTCCTAACACGCGCCGTGTGAACGGGCCTTTAGTTTTCTGCAGCAGACTTGTGTTTGGTCAAGTGAAGCTGCTAACATAACTTCCAAAATACCCACAAGGATCCTTGATTCTCTTAAGACATCTTAGTCGTATAATTATTATAAAAAGCAATTAATAATAATTAAATCAGGCGCTAAGAGTTTACGGGCACGCTCGTTTGAATTAACGGTGATGTCAGGATTCGAACACCAACCATAGGTACTGGGGCTGATTTTTCCCTGGCGGTTTCTCCTTTCCGTATTTACGCAAATAAAAGTACAATTCCTCTAAAACCTACTTAACCCACAAGTATGAATAATGCGGATAGCGCGTACAGAGAATAAGGTTCACTGAAAATAATAGTTTTTAAACTAGGATATAAACGCGTATAGGTTATCGAGTAGTCGCGATGGTCTCAAAAGACAAAAATTGGAGTCAAACCCTGCATACGGTTGAAAAACATTGAATTAATGAAAACTGTGATATAAATCTTGACTTTGTGCCAAAGTTGGTAGCCCTAAGTGTGTTTGTCCCTCCAGTTATCCATACAGTAGGAAGGTAAATCTCACCTTGATGTAGTGCTCGCCTTTGCTCGCCTTGGCGATGTGGTCCCAGTCGACAGTGTTCACAAAACACAGCAGGGGGTTCTTCTCAATCCTAACACCACCCCGCAGGATGTCCGTCAACGAGTGCAGCCCTATCTCCTGCAACACGACACAGTGCGGGTCGTCACAAGGAGGACAGTTATAATAAGACATTTAATGGTGTATTCAAAATTTTACTCGGGGAATTCGATCCAAGGCCCTTGGAGTTTAATCGTTAAGGTGGGAGGGCAGGGTACACAAGTTAAGGGCGGTACTTTTCAGCTTTTATCACACAAAAAATTGCTTGACAAAAAAAAAAAGACTCAAATATTGCTCCAAAAGAAACAGAGTATAATTTTACATACGTGGTAGCCTCAACAGTTCTCGTGTATCTGTTATGAACATAGAGGTATTAGATGAGAAACTTGTTAAACGAAGAGAGAAAAGGTTATAAAATTTCAGGACAGATATTCAACAACTGGTGAGATTAGTGGGTGTGAAAAATAAAGCTCTGGAACAATATTTGACCAAAAAAAAGTGTTCGTTATATAAAGTGAAAAAATGCTGACATTAGCTCGCACTCCTTGCCATCCCATCTTTAAAGGCTCTCTCAAGGCTAACTGACTGGGAAACAAGATACAATATTGCTTCTCGAGTAACGAGCCAAATTGCACCTCCAGACCCTCACCTGCAGGTGTATCATCTCGAAGGAGATGAACGCATAATTGAATAAGAGCGTGTTGCCGCGAATGACGGCCAGATTGGGGAACAGCTTGCCGACGGAGCGGAGCCCGTTGACGCGGTACAGGAGGAGATAATCAGTTATCTCGCGGAGCTCGGGGAACGTCACGTTGTCATAGGCGGTCTCATCTGCCCGGTCGATCAGCAGGATCTGGACGAACCCTTCGACCACCCGGCACCCGGACAGCCGCTGGAAGGCCTGCACGTCGTTCCGGACGTCCACGCTCTGACACACTGCAGGACACAAGAGACACACTCGTTAGTGCGTTTGTTTATAAATAAAAGGATTTACAACTTATAAACATGTGAAAATTGGGAGCTGTCATTCCACGTCATCAACATAAATTACATTAAGGTGGGAGCATAAGGGCGCGAGAAAATGGCAACATTTTTGTAGGTTGTTTTTTTAAAGATTTTTTGGCAAAAATAAATCATATTTGCTCCAGTATAAACAGAGTTTAATTTTCTACGAGGTGACCTGGTGGTCTAGGGGTAAGGTGTCAGACTTCTATGCTGGCGGCCGGGGTTCAATCCTCGGTCCCGGCACAGATTTATCTGATTACCAAACCCTTCCTTCACCTCTGACAAGACATCTTGTGAATGTGGGGAATGCCAGGCCTCCACCGTGGTTCGGATCCCACGTTAAACTGTAGGTCCTCCATTTCATCTCACAATTACCCTACCATTACACATTAGCGTAAGTGCGTATAACCCGAACGGGTAGTAAGACGCGGTGCTAATAATAATAATAATAATAATAATAATAATAATAATAATAATAATTTTCTACGTGTGGTGATATTAACTGTTGTTGAATATATGTCACCAGCATAGCGCCATTAGATGACAAACTTTAAATTATTTTGTTTCTACTAGAGAAATGTTTTTTTGTTGTTGCCAAAATGAGTTTTGATTTAAAAACTGCAAGAACGCTGACTTTTTCTCGAGTCCCCCTATACTCCCACCTACAGTAACCCCATGGCGTTTTTGGTGCTGACTGACAGCTGACTGACAGCTAACAGCTGACTTCTGACAAGTCGAAATTGAGGTATATATCTAAATTTTGACTGTCAAGTGTGACAGCTGCTAAACACATATTTTTGCAAATCATCTGGTTCGGCGTAGGGATACGTAATTTGGTCTGGTAATTTTGTAAAGCTGACAGCTGTCAGTCAGCACCAAAGAAGCCATGGGGCTACTGTAGATAGTGATAAAGCACGGTTAACAATGCCATAACATTCATAATATTGGCGAGATGGATAATAACGGTTAAATTTGAAATAACAGCAACAAGTAACCAGAAAGTGGTACTGTCTGTCTTCAGTGTTACATTGTAAAAATTAAGTGCATATTTATTTTCTAAGCTAAAGTAAAAATAGATTCACTTTGNCCTCATTAATTAAGAGTTGAGAGCAACGCCTGTAGCTGAGAGCATGATTAAAGGTGACCAACAATGAGTAGCTTCTTATAAATTATAGTGAGACTTTGTGTAGAAAATTAAACGCTATCTTTCTAATAACTGTTACACTATTTCATGTTCACAGTTCACACATCTGTAATTGGACTGTTAAGGCAAATTAAGTCCTAGTTCTAGAGTCTGCATAGCCATTTCCAGGCATGCTTGCAATTGCAAATTAATATATATATATATATATATTGCTCAAAGTCTTTCCGCTTGTTCGAGCTGTAGGTCTACCCATGCAACTTCACTAATTTGGTAGGGACGACGGTCTAGTAGAGTTTATATGAAATGTACCCACATTTGGCTAGAGGCTAAAAAGCAAACAGTTGAAGAAAGAAAACGACGATAAATCCGGTACGGATTCAAACAAGGATTTTTACTTTACAGGAAAACCAGATTTAAATTAGACTAGCATCTATCTACTCGACGTGCCCTGCGCTAAGGGAATGACGATGGTGGAAAAGGTGTTATGCAACGATATACTTTGATATAATGTTGAAAGTATGCGTTGTTGCCACGAATCATTAGTGGCTAATTAGTTCAAATGGCCCATCAATTCTCCTTGGGGTCCAAATAACCCCTATAAAATACTTTTGGTAAATGGTTCTGGCTTTTGAATTAAATGTGGCCGGTTCAATTGTCCAACCGTCTTAAAAATGTGCATTAAAAAAGTGATAAAAAGGAAATATTTCACTGTATTAGATTTTTTTTTTTGCCAAAGAATAAGTTACAACGTATGATATAAACCATGTGTTGATAACTGTAGTCATTAAGACGCGAATAATTACAACTATCGACGATATACCTGAACTTGTGAGATCCCAGGTTTAAGGTGTATGATTATGAAGCGAGACAAGGGAAGATAAGAGACGCTAGGGGCCAATTGCAACCCAGAGGCGGCCTTGGCGTGATAAGACTCGTTATCGACAAGGAGACTGATAACACTGTGCAAAACAGATCCTGCTCACGTCTGTTACGCACAAATCATAATAATATATTATTATTGTTATATATTGTTCATATTCCTTTTCAGGTTTCTCGTAATTCAAAATTATGTTTTCTAATAGTTCTTAAAGGGTGAGCTATGTATACATATATATAGGCTGTTGTATCTACAGCACTAATTATTGATTTGTCAAATTCGACTTTCATCATAAAAGAAAAGCCAAAATCAAAGCGTTATTTAAGGAACTTCCTTGTCACTTATTTGCAGTTAGAGGTTCTGCCTCAAATATTTTAATTTATATTATTCTGATTTACTTTTTGCTTATTGTTACTACTTTTTAAATACTTATGTTTTACTACCCTTTAGTTATTTGTTATTATTGCTATTTTTATTATCATTATTAATTTCTACTTTTTCATAACTATTCATCAGTATATATAATTATTTAGCTGATTTGGCCTGTCATAGATCTTACGACTGTTGGCCAGCCCTATAATAAAGATAATTTAAATTATTATTATTATTATTTTAAAAGGACGTTTTGCCAATTTGTAATCAACTTTGAGCAAAAATGAACAAAGAGTATTTTTTAAATAGTCCACATACAAATTAACCCGTTAGTTCTTCAGTTGATTTATTTACGACGGTCATAAAATAATATTCCAAGATAAAAAGGAGATGTTATTGAAACAAAGGAAAGACCAATTAGTTTCTACACTATGTGAAAAATAAAATAAGATAAAACAAAGGGCCAGTTTCATAGTCAAATTTAGTACGCCTCAAGTCCGGCGCTACACTAAATACATTGACGACACCTACCTAAACCAGAATGGAATGGGCCAGTTTCCTATGCGAGAACGGCCCATTCCATTCTGGTTTAGGTAGGTATCGTCTTGGACTTAGTGTAGCGCCGCACTTGAGGCGTACTAAATTTGACTATGAAACTGGCCCAAAGAGAATAATTGTTGAGGTGTTTAGCCGCCAACATTTTCCAAAGCTCAAATTTCCAATTAAAAGTGTATGCTACGTAAAATATATTCGTTGATCGCAATTATATTTCAATATCTCTCGCTGTAGGAAAGTATTAGTTTCTATAAACCCACCGGTTTATTTGTATGAATCTAATATGAATTGTAAAAAATTGTTAATTCGGAGGTCGTACGTGGCCTCCTCTCCTTCGCCATCTATTATTTAAGTATTGACCCTCCTCGGTGGCGTAGTTGGCTAACGCGCTTGTCGTGTTGAGCTCAACTGCTGAGGACGGGGAGATCGAGGTTCGAATCTCGGTCGGGTGAACTGGGGGTGGTTTTTCCTAAAAGGTTTTCCACTCTCCCTCCACGCAGATGCGGGTTCACTTCCTCTAATTCAACCTTCCTTGTTCCTAATACATTAGCGTAATTAGTACTTAAAGCGTATAACCCGAACGGGTAGTGAGACGCGGTGCTAAATATTATATTATTTAAGTATTACACCCAGCGCCTATTTGAGTACTAAGTATGCAACCCGGTATACGGCAGCGCAAGCGAGATAATCGCGCCTGAAGTGTAACAACGTCATCTACAAGAAATAGATGAGTTTTTTTTAACAGCGGGGTTTTATATCGGTAAATGGCGCAAGAAATAAACAATTGTTTGCCTCTTTAGGAGCTATAATAATAATAATAATAATAATAATAATAATAATAATAATAATAATTCTTTATCATGTATGTATATCTTAATGGCGTCCTGAAACGACAAGGAATTTACATAAACAATTATTATTAGCTCGACTAAAATATCAGTGTGTGTTCTCAATAGAAAAGTGATGACAGACATATTTGCTCCGGATTCTTACGCAGTTTATTTCCCTACAAGCTAGATCACATTTATCGGAGAGCAAAAAAGCAAGGTCGTAATTCAATTATTGGCATTACGACATAAACTACGCATTTTCTTGCGAGTATAGTTGCTCTTACATTTACTGACACTTATTTTAGAGCTGTACAGTTGCTACAGTCCAATTTGCAAGGTAAAGGCCTGACAGCCAGAAAAAAATACTAAATATACTTTAACATATTCATACGCCATGTCTTGTAATCTTCAAATGTCACTTTTTATAAATATATCAATACTTATAAAATAACACTAATAATGAGGTAAATTGTTATCAATTTTGATTGAAAATAAAAAGTTTGTATTCTTTTAAAGGTCAATAACAATCTCCACTAGACACCCAAATATCAACACCCAACCGTGAAACACCAATCGGCTGGCTGCAGAAACCCACAACCAACGAAAGTAAGATTTAAAACCGGAACGGAACATGAACGGCATTGAGAATGTTACTGTAGGTGACATCACAAGAAGGCCATCGTTCCGGCGGGAAAACACTTTGCCTTGGACTAGCATGTCCTTCAAGGACAACCAGATCCATTGTCAACGCAACTATAGTGTTTTAAGAGAACCCCAACAGTCACCAAAGCCTGTGTGTGTGTGTGAGAGTGAGAGAGAGACAGGTCAAACATAATTCAATTTATTTGCACGTATTTATACCCCCAGCCACGGGTTTTTGTCCCTGTCACTTTAGCTACAGTAGCCTCATGGCTTCTTTGGTGCTGACTGACAGCTCACAGCTGACTTCTGACTGTCAACATTTAGCTATATACCTACATTTTGACTGTCAGAAGGAAGAGCTGCTAAACACATGTTTTTACAGATCATTTGGTTTGGCGTAGGGATACATAATTTGGTCTGGTAGCTTTTTAAAGCTGTCAGTCAGCACCAAAGAAGCCATGGGGCTACTGTAGGTGTTGTCATACAGCTGGTATATATATGTTTAATCTCTGTCAACAATGACTGTTTTTATGCATTGTGGGATTCGTGTGAGTGCATAAGTATAAATGATTTAATTTCTTTCGAAGCTCTAAAAAACCTTTAACAGAGAATGGGCTTAATTATTCATGTGTATAATTTTGGGATAGGTTTCTTATTTATGTATACTGGATTTTGCTCTTCACTAATTAATTGACAGATTAAACTTGTCTGAATTTTCCACCAAGGTCAACGAAATAAAATGTAATTAGTTATCGTATAATTACAGTTTATTCTACTCGGATGAATTTAATGTAGGTATACTCTAGCTGATTCGTACAAAAATAAAAATTGTTGCCACTTGAGTTAAGCTTTATCCTTGTTTACAATCAAGTTGTCAGCCATTAGTAATCTTTTGACTTGTCATCATTACACGTCAAACAGTCGCGCGTGCGCGCACACACGCATAAAAGTTGTGAGCTTGCAGAGCCTTGGAGTCGGTAAACAGGAAATTCCTTTCGGCTTTTTTGTTGGCGTCATTTGTTATATTAAACGAGGCACTTTTTGCTCCAGCCATGTCGCCTGATAACTCATCCTACAATCTAGTTACTGTAAGATACCTTGGCTGAGTCAACAACGCGTCTCTACACTAAGCTAAAAGCCCTAGATTAGATTCCCGCCATGGTCAGAAAAGCTGTCATTCCATTTGGTGTTTACCCTTTCAAAACAATGAAATGACACCCGAGGAAATGAGTGTCATCTTTTCTATAAGAAAGTAAACCGTGTAGTGACATAATTAATTCCTAATAAAATATATTATTATTGGCTTGTCGACAAAAATAAGGTAATAAGCGTATTGGACGAACAAAAATTAAAATATAATTAAATCTTGGGATAAAATAAGCACACAGAATATATCTGCTAAGAATAGCACTACATTAAATAGATAATAAAAACTGTACTAAGCATGTTAAAAACAAATCTCAACAAGAAACAATAGCCAAGTGAGAAGCAAATTGAATGTAATGAATTCCCTGGCTTATTAAACGAAATAGAAAAAATGAATCACACGCCGTCCCTAATGAACTGCAGCTTGAAAACTAATTTTCTTGACAAGTGCGTAGCACCCAAAGCAGAAAAGATCCCTTCGGATCTAAAAACGACACACTCAAACCCGCCCTGGGAGTAAGATGAACTGACATTTAATTACCTGAAAGACCGAAGTGATCTGGAATTCAGCAGAAGGCAGTGTCAGGTTTTTAAGGTGGGAGTGAAAGGGCATATATTTGCAAATTTTTTAGCAAAATCTTTTTGGCCAGAAATAAATAAAATATTGCTCCAGTAGAAACATAAGAGTTGAATTTCCTTCACATGTTGATATCAACAGTTGTTGAATTTCTGTCATGAGCATAGCAGCATTAGATGAGAACTTTTTAAATGAATAGTAAAAGCTGTCATTAAATTCCAGGACACCCGTGACTAAGGCCGTAGCCAGTTTTTTTTGGAGGGCGGGGGGGGGGGGGGGGTGAAACCCCCGACACTTGGTCGAGTTATGAATACCCCCAACATCCACTCCAAACCAACTGTCTACTCCCTTCTCAAACCCCTCGTCGCAAGATGCCTCATCTCGTCACCATTCAAACTGAAGACACCGCTTGGTAGGGTTGGGTTTTTTTTTGTTCCAGGAGAAGAGAGAGGCGGCGGGATGAGAGATANGGGGGTTCAAACCCCCCGCGAAATTTTATGAACAAAATATATATAGCTTTATTTATGGTTCAAACGATATAAAAATTAAAATACAAATACAAATTAGGCGGCTGTGTTATTATAAAAAGCACTTCAAAGAGCTTCTAGAGGTGTTAAATATTTAGAAATTTTACTAGCGTTCGGCATTTTGGGGGTTATTTTATCATAAAAAAATATTCAGAGAGCTTCTAGAACCGTTTGTCATTTATACTGTTTTTTATCTTCCAGCAATTGGGGGATGTGCTCACCAAACCCCCCCTGAAATTATTGGCTGGCTACGGCCTTGCCCGTGACAGACATTCAAGGACTGTTGAAGAAAATTAACTATGTTTCTAATGGAGCAATATTTTATTTATTTTGGCAAAAAAAAAAAAATCTTTTGCTATAAAACTGCAAAAACACTAACCTTTTCACGCGTCCCCAACCCTCACTCCAACATTAACCTTATAGAGAATATTTTTTTTAAAAATGTAGAGTTACAAAACATACTCATTAATGACAAAATTTGTGGAAATGGGTAACTTCAAATCACATCGCTTAGCGTATGAATATATTATAGAGTTCGTTAATGGAACGATCTGGATATATTTACAGTTTATTACTATATATTAGTATATTATTTAACAACAAAGGCCAAGTAAACTTCTCCACCATCACCTAAATCTCTTCGATCAACAATACGAGCTCAATTGTGTGTGAAACAAATTAGTTGACCGAGATCACCATACATACAATCATTAGAATATGTTTATAATACTATTTTCTGTAACAAAAAAATACCATCAAATGTTTAAGACCCTGAAGTGAACAGTAGATGTTATACTTGGTAAATAAAATAAACCTATATTGAAACCCTACGGATTTTTTTTCCAGATATAAAATTGCTGTGATAATATTTCGGTTGTCTATAGCTCCGTGGTCGAGCGCCTATCATCACTGTACGGAATAGATACCGTTTAACTAGCTGTTAATTTCTCCGTGGTCGAGCACTAATTAAATCAGTATATTTAATACAATGAAAGAAAGAGAACTATTGATGGCTGTTTATTCACACACGGTTTATTCAAATGACATATGTTAATTACTGATACATACTCCAATTAAATGCTTTATATCAATGCACACTTGTGATATTAACGTACATTATTGTATTCTGTGTTAGACTGCGAGAGCCAGTGATAGTGTGTGGGTAGGTGCTTGGATGCGTTGCTTGTGCCTGACTGACTTGTGTGACGTTGCTTGTGCTATTCAGCATACGCACTAAAGGCTTATATATGACATACCCCCCTTGCCTCTTGGTCCCCTCGTCAACAGTGTAAAAACTAATATAAATAAAGAGTCCTGGCGACAGGTGTTGTGAAGGCTAGCTTCTTATTGGTATAGGGAATTGGCATCCTTTGCCAAATATTGCGGAGTTGTTCTTTTGACAGAAAAAGTTATATAAAAAATATATTTTAATGGTGTAATACTTTTCACATTATTTCTGAAAAGCGCGTGTTTCTTCATGGATGAATCATAAAAGGATATTCTTCTATATATGTTACTTTAAAGAAAAATTACCTTCATCCATGACTTTTTACAAATTTTAGAGGGGTCCAAATCAATAACATTACAATATGCGGGCCACCATATTAAAAACATTAGCTAAGAGTTGAAGTCACTAAATATGGTTTAATGTGTTCATTTTTACAGCTGTAAGATATACTGACCCCCCTTTTTTTTTTAGGATCACCTACAGTTAACTTATTTTTTAAAATCATCTAAAATGTTCTTCGTAAGATAATTTTGCTATATCTAAAGCTCATGTTTTCCTTATTTACTTAAAGCGTACGAGATAAATAGAGCGGAGAAGGGCGGATGGGGGGAGCGCACCTGTTTTCGCTTGGCAGGCGATATTCGCGAATCAGAATTTATTGCGTTAGCGCCTCTTTTTCACCTGTTCTAAATATTATAAGCAGCCTGGGAGCGTGTATGGTAATGAACGCAATATATATGAGTACATGATATACATAACTATTCTGAACACAGCGGACACATTATGCAGGGTTTAAGGGGTGACAATACAAGTATTTCCACACAATGATCACTAGGAGTCAGTCAGTGAAGCCTGGCATATATTTAATGTTATCTTTAGTATGATTTATGAGTTTTAGTAAAGGACATGCTGGGGCGTCACTAGGTCCCACTATTTAAAATAAGTGTGCAATACGGTGTTTTTAAGTACTCACGATTCTTAAAAACTGGCAATTAAAAACAGGACAAATTCTAAAAGATCTCTTCGAACCGAGTTGCAGTTTTTTAAGTGACCGGTGAAAGTGGCCTTGGAATGGAAATCATCCTAGGGGACGCGGTGAGGGTTGCAAGAATCTTTCGCGCCAGCCATTAGAAAAGCACTCGCGTTCACACCATCATACAAATTGGGCGTAGCTTACACACTCGCTCAGTCATATAAACTCAACTTGCCTTATCAATAATCATTCTTTTATATCCAGATCCAAAGTGTTAATAATTAGTGATATTTAATTTATGTAATATTTCATTTAAATCAAAACCAGTCTAATCGTTGGCATGGAACGCAAAACTACCAGGCACTTGAACACAATAAACTTAAATATTTAAATCTAGCGCTGGGATATAAACTCGCGCACGTTGTTAATCCAGGGCGATCAGGCCTGGTCAGGATCCGAACCAAGGACGCTGAGACGGATACAACATATACACCGGTAGAACCGAGTATATAATGTAATACATTCACGACCTTAGTTTGCTTGGATGGCAGCTCAAAAAGTTACTATAAATATTCCCTAATATATCCCTACGCCAACAGCCGACATCTATCACTTTGGATAAATGTAATGAAAACATAGTATTTATAAATTTGATAGCTAACCACAGTAATTTATGCCAATATTATTTATATATTTATTTTAGGTCGGGTACAAAGCTTATTTATCGTTTTATTCCACTTTAAAAAATTATTTATCACATCACTTTAAAAAAGGTCTGACATAGCTTCAAAATGGCGACCAACAAATTTAAACCATGTGAGTGGACATGACAGAAACAAGTTCTTTACAATGATGCACCCACGCAGTGGATAAAATATTTTATTCAGTTAAATATTTCGAACTAAGATAAAATAATCATAAAATAAATTTATATATATATATTGACAAGTATTTTATCTTTTTCGATGCCCGTATTAAAAGGTATGTAATATATTACACACAATCAATAACGTTCCAAAAGGGAGAATAAGTAATTCTAATTACGCTTAAAATATTGTTTCGGATTGGGTAAAAAGAAATTATTAAAAGTTAAGAAACAGTGTTAAAGAAAACTTAAGTTTACGTTTTTATTAATGTAAAATATAATATGTAATTAAAAAACTTAACATTTATAAGACAACGATGATCTTTTACAAGTGTTGGAAGCCCAAAACCTAAACATATGATTTTTGAACTGTCATCCAGTTAAAACCTATCATGAACATAATCAAAGTAGGCCTTTACAAATAAGAAATCACCATTAGCGCAGATAGAGGATGGGAAAACCACAAAAATAAAACACTCGTCAAAAAGCGCCCTCAGTTCACTGAGCCAAGATTCGAACTTTTGCCTCCTCGTCAACAACTATCGAGTGGTAGCTGCTAATCACGCGCTCGCTCGCACGCTTGTCAGTCTGGCCGAATCCTAACGGCCAACTTGGCAAGTTCAACACAATCATTGTAAGTTAAAGGAACTCATCTCGGATTCCAGAACAAATTACCCGTGAAAGGTCCCGGGGCTCTTGAAGCGCCAGCCAACAAACAAATGAAAGTCATTATTCTATAGCTTTGAACCCGACACACAAACACTCGCACAGGAGGGGAGGACGGGAAGGAGGAGTGGAAATAGACGCGACGCGCCGGGTCATCGAGAAGGCACGCGTGGGAAGAGAAGGGACATACATATACAAGTGGGTGTGTGGGTGTGCACGCGACCTTGCGGCCCAAGTCAGCGGGGCAAATAACGCATCTTCCCCAAACTCTCTAGGGTGGTACACAAAACAACTAAGTTGGTGGGGCTGCCGATTGGCAAGTCTGTAAGAGAGAGAATTTCCCATGGAAACTATAAAAAGATTAATCTTCTTTCAGATTCGATGCAGTTTCTTCGAGAAAGTGCATCTGAAGATAAAGCTCTAAAAATGTGGTTTATGTCTTATGAAATACTCGGGCATACATGCATATATATATATACATATATGCATGCATATATATATATACATATATGCATGCATATATATATATACATATATGCATGCATATACACACATACACATACATATATGCACGCATATACAAACACACACACACATATATATATATATATATACATATATGCATGCATATACATACACATGCATATCAAAATAATAGCATTTTAAGTATCATACAAAGTCAATTTTTTAAGCGTAAAATTAAAAATATAAAACAAATGGAGGTTTAGTTGGTTGGCGGTAATTTTGAGCTTTACCAACGGTCGAAAACCCGCTGAAAGAGGCCATCTAGTGTTCATTCTCCTCGTGAATATTTCTATACAGTTCTATTATAAACCTATCTACTTTCACTTATTCATACGTCAAGTATTGTGATCTGTAACTAAAATAACATTAATAGTATAGCAAAATTATATCAAGGTTGTCTGAAAATAAAATACTTTCTAAAAGGTTCTTCTTATGAAAATCTGACTGTACCTAGTTGGCATTAAAAAATATATAGGACGGCCACAGGTGGCGGCAGCAATATGTCGAGAAAACGGCAACAGATAACGACTTTCTACAAACTCCAGTTCCAAAAACTATGAGAGATAAGAACTAGCAACCTGATGTTTACTACTATAAAACAGTTGATAAACGTTTGAGATAGCGAGGCGCCCTAACGGTAACCTTTGTAAGCGTAATTTAAAAAAATTGATATAATTTAATGGAAAACAGGAAACTATTTCAAAGTAGTTTTATCACCGGGTGTAAGCCAATCAAGCTACCGTTTATTTTTATCGCGTTCACAATTTAAAGAGTTTCAGAAGAGAAAAAACTAGTACGAAATTAAATTCCAGACATGAAAAAAAATTAACACTAGTGTAATAAATGGTTTATATTTTAAGTCATTTTGTTATATACCTTCTTTATAAAAAGCTGCCTTTTG
The DNA here is from genome assembly GCA_902141375.1 of Timema poppense. Taxonomy (NCBI): domain Eukaryota; kingdom Metazoa; phylum Arthropoda; class Insecta; order Phasmatodea; family Timematidae; genus Timema; species Timema poppense. Next base: position 83,188 of record CABFOV010001803.1, on the reverse strand, counting down.
GTTTTTGAATGAACAAACACGCCAGGCTCAAACTGTCTCTATAAAATCTAAGCCTCTTCAAGCTGTATATAGAGATTTGACTCAACTCAAAGCTAATCGTGATAGTTTAAACTACTTCTAAGGGTACGGCCAGACTGGTCGAGCGACTAAAGGTGGATTTGCTGCAACGCGTCAGACGCGAATTAGAGCCATACGCGTCAGAAGCGTGCGGCTCACGCGAATCTAGAGTTTTTCTACAGAGCGACTGACGCGTTTGAATTACCATAAAATATCACAGACGAGGCAATTTGACATTAAATTGATAGTTATTAGTATTAATAAAATTGCAAAAAAAAAAAGTTGAAAATAATGTTTACACGTTTACTATTAGTTCGTTGAGTGACAGAAATATTTTTGTAACATAAGTTAAGGACATACTTGTAGAAAGTATAAATTTAGAGTTAGTACATTCATATTAAGAATATTTTATTTTACAGTAACAAGTAAAAGAGAATGCAACTGGTCACACGAATTTATAGCCGCGTGAGCAATCGCGTCTATACTGCTTCCAGAGGAGTGTTCGCGTCTAACGCGTTGTAGCAGATCACACCTTTAAAAGTAAAATAGAACACATTGGTTGTAATGAGAGGTGGTCAGACTGGAGCGAGCGGTCCAAACGACGCGCTTGAAAGATAAAATAGGTTTTATTTTTCAAGCGCGTGCGCTCGAGCCGGAACAGTCTAGTTTACAGGCGCTAGGCAATATTATTGTATTATGGTTCATTGAGTGCTAGTAATAATTCTAAATTTGACTTTTTTATAGTTATCGATAGGTTTAGCACACTTACTAATAACGGCATAATTTAATTGATAAGACAATTAACTATATATATGTAGATATCTCTATATGTAAAAGTGATTTGCCAAAATACTTCCAATATTATAATCAAAGTAGCCCTTTGCAAATAAGAATCACCATTAGCGCGAGAAAGGATGGGAAAACCACAAAAATAAATCACTTGTCAAAACCACCCTCAGTTCACTGAGCCAAGATTCGAGCCTTTGCCTCCTCGTCAACAACTATCGAGAGCTATCTGCTAATCACGCGCTCGCTCCCACGCTTGTCAGTCTGGCCGAACCCTGAGTGCTGCTTCACAATAATTATGTGGAGACGAGCTCTTCCCTAGTTTATTTTAACCAGAGTATCTAGGTTTTACCCATTTCATAAAAAAGGTAAATCCTGATTTTGGTAGGAAGAAGAACAGTATCTGGTAGTTTCTAAAGTTAACAAAACAATTTTGATATATTTATACAGCATGTTATGTTATATGCAGTTGTCACTTTTGATTAATATTATCATTTTTCATTTATATGAGGTAACTAAGGTGCATATTCTGCACGACTTACAAATTAACTTAAATCTAGAGAACCAAAACCACAACCCCCTCCCCCAGGCGTCAATTAATCATTGTGAAAGGGGAAACCAGAAACCCACATTTCACCAATGATAAATTCATCGGCCATGTCAGGAATCGGATTCGGGAAACTTAACTCACTGGACAGACAGGTTATCGACTGAGTTAAGGTGTCGGACAATACATTTTATCAATAAGTACCTATAAAATAACACAAATAACATAATAAAATGTTATTAATTTTGGCCGCAAAAAAATACACTTGAATTTTTTAAACTATTCTTCACACCAAAATTAAACCTTATAATTCATTTACTTTGAGAATTGGGTATTACCTTGATTTATTACACTTTAGTCCTTTATTATAGGTTGTGCCATAGTGGAACCAAGCAAGGCAAGGTGAACTGGGGCTACTCAACTTTGTAATAAAATTAAGAAAACAAATATAATTGGTTCCCAAAAATCGAAAGCCTATTAAATGCAAACGACCTGAACACACACAGACGCATACATGTACGTAGTTAAATTGTGTACAGTGTACACATTCGAACGTACAAAACTTCATTTAACTAATATTACTCTCTTGGAACTTAACTTTTGTGGAAAACTTTTATTATCGAAAATGTTTTGTTTTCGAGATATTCAAGTGTGCCAATTTAAATGGCTCACCTATTTTTAGAGTTAAAATATTATGAAAAATATAGGCCGAATACAGAAATGTTTCAGACTAAAGTTTTATTTCTTTTTGCGAAGAATAAAAAAAAATGCTAAAACTTATATAATTGACCTTGAAAACGTGTGCAAAATCAAAAATAAATAATGCAGTTCTCTTTCCTTATCAAAAACAAACAACTTTCCTCTGAAACATTGTTTCCTAAATTGCATTGTTTTCGAGTTATTCAGGCGTGCCAAATTAAATGGCTCACACTGTATATGGAGAAGAGAAAGGAAAGGTAGAGGGGAGGGTGGGGGGAGGCATAAGAAATCTTTTCCAGTGTAATGACGTCACAATCCTTTTTTACTTTCTTGATAACGATATATCAAATCAGACCCAAAGATTTTTTCCTCGCCTGATTGCAAAAACAACGTTTAATTATGTAAGTTGTTGTTTCTAAGCTATCGTAAAAGCTTCGTTTATTTCGTTTTGCCTGCAAGTAAAAATAAATTGTCAGAAAAACCATTTGGTTGCAACACCCATTCATTAATATTACAACTATTATGAATTATGATTATTTTTGGCCCAAGGGATTATACTTTGTCTCACCTTGTTCAACAGTACTGGACAATGAGAGCCAAATGTAGGTATCAATTTCAGCATGTCCCCTACAATTCAAGTTATTTCCATCACACATGCAACAGCAGCCCCTATAATGTAAATCATAACGTATCTCAGCAGAGTTGACAAATCCTATAAAGCAATCGTGATGACAGTAGAGTTGACATTTTGAAATGATGTGTTGTCTGTTTGGTAAATGTATCTCCCTAAGTAAGCGGTCTGGTTTCTCCTATGCGCAACCCTCAGGTCCACATGATAAAATAATTATTGCAAATAGTACGGTCAGAATGAAGCTGTGTTCATCCTCGATTCAAATACACAATAGGCCTATATATTTTCGTTCTTTGTTCGACACCATTTCTAAAACTGGCGTCACATTATTACTATTCGTAGCTTTTTGAGAGAAATGTTGGCTATTTAAGAATAACCAAAATATATATATTTATGGCAGAGAAATAATTCCCATTTTTCACTAGAGCGCTCCAAACACTATTTAAACATTATATACGACCCACCATATCCTCGTTAGGTTTACACTAAAATCTCTATCTAGTTCATTTAGTGGAAAGACTGAAGAACACTATGTTCAATTTTTACTTTCACAACTATGGATTAAAAAAGCTAACAAATATAATATTTGTTATTTGTGTTAGAAAAAACTCCCTCATCGGTGGGAACATTGACAGAATATCAGATTCATCCAGTCTGGTTTGCATGATTGATTTTGGATTCAGAAGGCTAGAGTTCAATCACTAACCGGTTTGGTCAAATATTTCCCTACCAACCCCCAAAATTATTTTAAACGCTCACCAGGCTGATGCATTTCTTTGAGAATCTACTCTTATGAAAAAATTCATCCGAGATTTACTAGCCAAGTCAATACTGGTGAAATATATATATATATATAAAACTCGAGACCCAACTGGTCTCGTTAGTGGATCACCAGCTGTTCCAGTGTAAGCAGCCAGACGCATCTTTTGATCATGCCTGCCTGCTCGAGACAAACAATGCAGCGGTGCGCTATCGAAGAGAATTTATTTCCAAGGATGTAATATCCCCTCCCCCCAACTCCCTCTCAACAATACAATCAGAAGTATAAAGACCAAAGTTGGGAGGGGGAACAGCAGCTGGCAACAACTTTCTTCGGTATCAAACAGTGCGGATACAAAACACAAGAAACCAGCTTCGGCGGATAAACTTCTTTATTGAGGGG
>CABFOV010001803.1:43418-65899 GCA_902141375.1 Timema poppense | reverse complement strand
GGGGGGGACGGCTGAGGCTGTTGAACCAAGGCCATCCATAATACGACACTGAGGGTCTTCAGTCCTCACCAACCACAGGTCAAGAGGACCTTGGTTCGATTCCACAGGCTGTTGAGAATATTTATTATCTATTTGAGAGTTCATCCTGCTACCCAATCGGTAAATATACTTTGATGCTAAATGCGTGTGTGTGCACCGTATCTTAGGAGGCATTCGAGGTATCCTCACAAGTTAGAGAGAATGAACCTGCATCTGCGTGGAGGTTAGGCGGGAAACCATTCAGGATAAAACCACCTCTAGAACACCTAACCAGTATTTGAACTCTGATCTACCTGGCACTGACAATCCAGTATTATACGAAATTGACGGATAAGGATAATGTGATCATAGATGTGGGTTTTCTGCGCCAGAGTATCGGCTGATAGAGGTCAAGAAGCATTGCTGTAAGGGGAGGGGGAAATTAGGGGATCTCTCCCCAAACAAGATCAAGGAGCAAACTCTAGTCTTTAGAGTCAGTCATTTTATACGCTCACCTACTTCGATAGTTGCCAACTTTTTTTAGCACCACGTCTCACTACCCGTTCGAGTTTAACGCTTATATACTAATTACACTAGTAGTTTAGGGATCGGGAAAGTTTAATTGAAATGAAGCGTACCCGCATTTGCGTGGAAGGAAAGGGAGAAAACCATTTAGGGAAAAAACCTCGATGCACCCAACAGGGATCGAACCTCGATCTCCACGTCTTCAGCAGTCTAGTCCAACACAAGAGTAGTGCGTTAGAACACGTAGCCACCAAAGCGGGTGAACCTAAGAGGAAATAAATTAACAAATAAAAACCTACTTATTTTGAAAAATTAACTTAAAAAAACAGTTTATATTAGTATAAACATAATTAATGTCAATTTTATTTAGTCTGGTTTACCGGTGACAAAGAGGTTGAGGTTCAGTCCCAACCAGATGTATCGAGGGCGGTTTTTCCCTAAACGATTAAAACTTTCTTCCTCCGCACATTTGCGGGTACATTCCTTCAAAAATGTTATCTTCATCTTTGACACATAAGTGTAATAAATGTGCGTAACGTAGTGAGGCGCGGATGAAAAAATCCAATCAAAATAACGCTTCATTTTAAAAAATAAATAAAAATGTAGGCAGATGAATTGAGTTTCGGGTAGAAGAGGAAGGGGGGTGGGAGGAAGGTGCTTAAACTACCCGCATGACAAAGTTTGTTGGGCCAAAAAAAGAGGGAGAGCCAAATTTGTGCTTCCGTCTCTACTAGATCTTGTTTGCATTAGAGTAAAAGCCTTGGTAGCACGCACTTCCGGGAGGAGGGGGGGAAGGGGTCGAGAAGGAAGCCCTGCATATACGCAGTTTATATATTATCTCTCTCATACGCTCGCATACGCACGCAGCACACTGTGTCATTCAACCCGGAGGATGGGCGGGCGATAAGGTAATATATATATATATATATATATATATATATACTTTTACCTATTCATACGTCAAGTCACGTGATCTGTAACTGTCATTTTGATAGATATCAATACCTATAAAACAACACAAATGAAATGTAAGATTTTATTAAATTTGGCAGTAAAAAAAAGTATAAAAGGACCCTTTCCAAGAAAATTTGAGTTTATCACCAGATATATTATCTAGCTGATTAAAATATTTTAACATTTCACAAAACAATTTATAACCTGACAGATTTATGCGGATTAATTCGTGCGTCTGTTTTTTAGTAAATAATAATTTGTACCTATGGGGCAGAGTTTTCCCAATCCTGCTAAATCTAACAATGAAAGCAACGTGTGGAGTTCCGAGAAATGTTTTTGAACTTGAAACTGTTACTGCAGAGAAAACAGTGTTTAAAATAACTCAAAACCACCACAAAAAAAACAACACTTTTTCTCTTTCTACGGGGGTGTATTCTCTCCCTTGTTTAATCCCCCACCCCCGGGAATTTTGAAATTTAGGAATATTATGTTCCCAATATGCTTATGCAATGTTCCATTCAAACATTAGGGCTTAATTTTCATCGTCCACGAACCACACAACAAATATTCTTGTGAATCGTTTCACTCAAAACTTGTTGGCTCGCGCTTGCCCCACCTCAATATTTACACATTTGTAGAAGTGTTGAAACACGTAGAGTGAGACGTACATTCCGTCTACAATACAAACCAACAAAGATTTATTTTAAAATAACTTTCTCATTATTTAATTATTTATTATTATTTTTACTTATCTTAATATTTTAACTATTCCCCCCACCCCCTTATGTTTATTAATATTAAGCAATCCATCGATTTTATCACACATATTTAAAAATTATCTAATCGGTCAAATTGTAAGACTATTAGATGTATTGTATGTTTTTCTTTTTTTTTCTTATAAAAATTAAATTCATGTAAAATTTCATTATTGTAATCCATAGTTCTACAAGTGAGCTCAAGCTCTTTGGATCATGTAATTAATTATGATATAAAAAACAGAAATTAAAATAAAATAAATTGGAGGCAATGGTGGAAATGTTTTGGGGTGATATAATGGCTGTAGTAAAGAAATGTGGTTGATTTGGTCAAAGAGGAGTGTACATTTTTACCCGAATAATTTTCTCGGTGAATATAGATGCATTTTATTCATATATAATTTTTTTTTTAATTCCAAGAGAACAATAAATTGTGAGTTATTGAAAGTATTATATTTTGAAAGTTTCACCCCTAAGCTCGAGTTTTAAAATGTGGATATGTTGAAATAAACGTTTGAAATGTAACGAAATTATGTTAAGTATTATAATTATTACACTTGCTATAATTTATTATATTAATTGTTTCTTATCTTAGGGAGAATTAGGGAGTAACTTAATTTACATAGCACCCTTACAAAGACGGGATGAAATTTATATAAGAGCGTATAAAGATGGGGTGGAATTTACATAAGAGCTTATAATGATGGGACGGCATTTTTATAATAGCTTATAATGATGGGATGGAATTTACATGAAGAGCTTATAAACATGAAGGAATTTACATTAGTTTATAAATATGAACGGAATTTACATAATCAATTATAATAATGGGACGGAATTTACATTTAAAAATCAAAAAGGGAAAGGAATTGACCAAAATAGTAGACATTTTATTGTGAATGAAGAAAGCTCATTAAAAAAAAAGCACCCCTTTCGCCTGCTCTTAAAAAAACCACTTTCGATATGTTAAAGAAGCTCACGATTCGGCATCGCCACGTAATAAACAGAAACAGTGGTTTGTTTACAACGTGCCAGGTCGGGGCCAGTGCGTAGTGGCCTACTTACGCAACTTGGCCACGTGCGAGACACGCACACACGCACACTACTCCTGTTTTGTTTTAAACAGCGTCCTTACGACACGTGCGCGAGAGCCACCCAGTCCCTCACCCCATCCTCCTCTTTCCAAAGTATTAATGGGGTTTATATTCCCCCTTAATGCCTAAGCTACACTATGATTTTGGTTGCAAGCAGTAGAGAATTCAAACATAATATTTATTTGCGGCCAAAATTGATAACGATTTACTTTATTATTTGTGTTATTCTATAGTTATTGATAATATCTATTAAAAGTGACAGCTTCAGAAAACATGAGTAGACATGTGAATTTATTAAAAGTATTTTAGTAATTTTTAGTAACAAACAATTGTTATTCCTACCAAAATCATACTAAAGTATATAATTTCCACCCTGATTTTGTTTAAAAATAAATGGTACGACACAAATTGTACATACTTGCTCATATAATCTATTTTAATTAGGTACAACCAAATTTAGTAAATAATTTAAAGCACAATCAACAAATTTTGAGTATAATGTGAGTAGCCACTCCCATTGATTCTTATTATGAGTACTAGTGGTTTAGCTCAATACATTATTATTTATTATTATTATTATCACCGGTCTTACTACCCGTTCGGGTTATACGCACTTACGCTAATGTGTAATGGTAGGGTGTATTGTGAGATGAAATGGAGGACCTACAGATTAACGTGGAATCCGAACCACGGTGAAGGCCTGGCATTCCCCACATTCACAAGTTGTGATTAATACACATAAATCTGTGCTGGGACTGAGGATTGAACCCCGGAACCCCAGCACAGAAGTCCTACACCTTACCCCTAGACCGCCAGGTCACCCTTTACTAATGATAATATAAATGATTTTAAAACCGAACTTGAAGAATTCTTCCGATACGATAAAACCTAACTTTATGTAAATTGAGAAAAACAGATTACAGAAAAATAATCGAAAAATACATTTAAACTTTACAAATGGTCATTATAAAACGATGCTCCAAAGAATTTACAGCCCGGAGTTTGGTCGACTATATTAATTTTATGTCCAAATAAATCAGTATGCACGCTCCCTACGTCATAGGTCGAGGGCAACAACAAATCAAACGGACCTAAAGTAGACATGATAATAATATACTTTCATTAATAAGAACATGCCAGAAATCAACTGTCAAGAAGGAATCACATGGCTAATTTACATATTTTTCTCAGTCAAGTTTTCACTTTTCATTGGATTTTAAATGTCAGGGTCGTGTCGTGGCCAAAAGCACAAAGGCGTTATATAAGCTCCATCTTTAAAAAAAAATGTATCGCGTATTAATTACCGTTTGGGATAGTGGTATTTAATTACACTAATAGGGTAAGGTTGAAGCCGGTATCAATTGAGAAAATGTACCCAAATTTCCATGGAGGGAAAGTGTATATCCATTTAGGGAAAGCCACTTAAATGCACCCGGCCAAGATTCGAACCTCAACCTCGCCATCATCGACAAACCAGGTTAGTGAGCTCAGTAAAGTATTGAATACAACTTTATTTTGAGTCCCTTTTCTAAAAATACTATATTTATTTATTATGGGTGACCTGGTGGTCTCGGGGTAAGGGTCGGACTTCTGTGCTGGGTGTCCGGGGTTCAATCCTCGGTCCCGGAAGATTTATCTGATTGCCAAACCCTTCCTTCACCTCTGACAAGACATCTTGTGAATGTGTGGAATGCCAGGCCTCCACAGTGGCACGGATCCCACCTTAAACTGTAGGTCCTCCATTTCATCTCACAATCACCCTACCATTACACATTAGCGTAAGTGCGTATAACCCGAACGGTTAGTAAGACGCGGTGCTAATAATAATAATAATAATAATAATACATTTATTTATGGAAGAATTTAAGATAAACATCCCTGCAAAACTTCCAAGCTCTACTCGAACAACTCTATAGAAAAAATACAAACGTATTTATTTTCAGTCTACATTGATAACATTCTCCTATAGTATTTGTGTTATTTTATCGGTATGGATAAAATCTATTAAAGGTGACAGCTGGAGATAACATTACTATACGTCAGGGGTCGGCAACAGGTCGATCGAGATTGACCAGTCGATCGCGTAAGAAAACTACATCGTCACGAAAAAGTAAGCTTACCTTGCATTATTACACTATGGTTTAACTTACTAGATATGGCCATAATGTAATCCGTCAAGGTAAGACTGCTGCCTTTCAGGGTAAAGGGAGTGTACATTTTAGTTATTTTATGTACATTTTTATAAGTACTGGAGAAAAAATTGAATTTAGGGAATAAATACAAGATGTATAGAAAAAAAAGAAGATTAAAAGTAGAGTGGAGAAACAAAGGATGATCGGGGGACCTTCGATAGATGTAAAGGTCGATCGTGGCCCAAAAAGACTCACTCCTGCTATACGTCTACACAACAAATATATCAAAACAATTTTAGCAACGTCTGTCAATTAAGTTCCTTCCTATCTAAGACAGACTTAAGCTTTGTATGTTTTTTAGCATAGAATCTTAATACCTGTCAAAGTTATAAGCATATGTACTAATTACGTAAATGTGCTATGAATGAGAAAGGTTGAATTTAAAGGAGGTGTACACAAATTTGAGTGGAGGCGGAGGGAAAAATCATTTAGGGGGAATCACCCTCAGTACACCCAACTGGGATTCTAACCCTGACCTCCCAGTAATCGGTAGTCATGACTAGCGCGAGAGTCCTAGACCAACAAGCTACCGAAGCAGTTAAGACTGTAGCTAATCCCTTAAGAAATTGGTACATTGCTAAAAGTTGTAGTAAAACACTATTTAACAACTAGTTTAAACACAAAAGCATAACGTTTAGTTTTAGTTATAAATTAATTTGAATGTATTTTGAAAACATGACCTTTTTTTTAAAAAAATTGAACTTAATGTTGATCGCCAACAAAGATAGGAATCTGATGACCCTCGTGACCGAACATGTACACACACAATAGAAGAACCTTGATCTTATGTAAATAGAGCAGACAATACGAAGAGGGATAGAAGACCAGAATTTGTATAACTCTCAGAAATAGATTCAGATAAATCGCGTGAGAATATTTTTAGAACCTGGGAGGAAAAGTTTGCTGACGGTGCGAACTAACAGGAAGTGTCTTTATAGCCTTGATGATCTAAAAAAAAAAGAAGTAAAATTGAAAAGATTGTCCTCGGATAACATACTGCCAAAACATACATTCATGGACACGCGTCGATCATAACGGTTATATTAAGTTTCGGCTTTTGGTACAGCTGCGAGGAACTGGTGGGTGGAGCTCGGAAAAAAACCCACTATACTCATACTCATTTCCTCATTAGAAAATAGCAACGTGCTGTTCCAGGACGGATTGATTTAACACCATGTTTAAGATTTGTACCCCCATTCTTAAACACCTATCTCAAGTGCTCCAAGAGTATAATTTATTTAAATAAATTAATCAGTCGATTCGTATTAAAACCCTCTTTAGCCGTACCAATAATATTTTAGTTGAGAGGGAAGAGATTTGTAATTAGACCAACAAGTTAATTTAATAACAAAGTTATAGTTCAAAGTCAAAATGTCAATGTGATTATTAGGTTTATAAAACTGGTCCAATTGTTACGGAAATTGTACCCAATTGTTTAAAATGTGATAAAAATTGAATATACTATATAGCATATAATATATAAAAAATCATATTAACATACAATAGTCTAAACGATTCAATTTTTGATTTATATTCAACAGTTTGACAAAATAAAAAAAAATCCTCGTACACCTTTCATAGCTTTTTTAATGGTTTTTTAAATACAATTTGTATATTCCATATATTATATTCAATATAACATTACAATTTTGACGTTTAACTATAACATTTGTAATTCGGCCAACAAGACTAGGTGAATAATTTTGCAATTTTAATAAAAAAATAATTTTTATACCTAAACAAAATAAAAATTTGTTACAGTAGATACGTTTTTAAATTTTCTACTCAACTGTTCTTGAATTATTACGTCATTTGCATCGCGAAATGTGAACAGGAATATTCAGTACAGTTCCTGTTCAAATACCACTATGTCCATGACAAATATTAAAGAATTGGTATTACTATGTGTAAAATAAATAAATCAAAGAGTATCTACTGAAGCAATATTTTATTTTGGCAGAAAATGTTTATTGTTGTAAAAAAAACCAACAGCCCGCGTTTCTTTCCATTCCACATTAATGTATTACACTATTCAGCCTTAAATGTAGCAGTCTTCCCTTGACGGATTACCCTATCATCCTATTATTTAAACTAAGCCATGGTGGAATAATGCAAGGCAAGCCTGTTCTCTTACAAGGAAAACGAAGGATACATATTACACACTACACACAATGGATTTTAACTTTTCGCCATCAAAATTAATTAGCATATTAACATTATTTTACTTCAAGTGGATTAATTGGCATATTTTGCTAACATCTAGGGGTCACAGGACTGACCCAAGAGCAAAGAAACTGAGGTAGGTGAAAAAGTTAGGCCGCGGGACGAATGGGGTGGGTAAAATGACGCTCCCGACTGAGGGTCTGCCCTTGAGACGGAAAGAGAGGGGGGAAGGGCTAACAAAGCACAAGGACCGCTGTAGATTTAATTCCAGGACTGCAGACAACCTTGGTCCGCCATCAACGTGCAATTACTTCGCTTTTGTTTCGCCAGTTCAAGAGGAGGGAGACCAAACTAAAGACTACCTTCTATTAGCGTTAGTCTGACAAAGACATTGGCAGAAGGAAGCAGGTGTTATCAGTATCACCGCAAGTCGGAACACACCTTGGCGACTACATGTCTTACTATACATCTGTATTATTAGCTTTGTGTTGGGATAGGGCAGAATATATATCAAGTGTACCTATGTTGATATCAAATAAAACTCGGTACACTCGGCCGGAATTAGAACTCGGTACGCCCTGTCACCCGTAAATCACATTAGACGAGACAAACTCCTTTTACAACGTGCCCACGGGTGCGAGTCATTAAAAAAAGTCGGGCAGTTTGGGATTTGGTTGTAGTTTTTTGTCCTTAAATTAAGTTAGAAATATCCGCTTGATCTTCACCAATATTTTTTTTAGCACCACGTTAAAGTTGTAAGACAAGAATGAAGAATAAGGACGTGGAAGCTAAAAAAAAAATGAAGAGGAAATAGAGCAGTATCTAAGAAACGCAAGAAGCTTAATAATGCCCAAGGATGAGTTGCAAAGTGTAGAAGTGGAATGGGAAAGGTTTGAGAACAGTTTGGTGGGAGCTGCAGAGGTGAAAGGACAAGTGATAGGAAGTGTGAGGAGACACACTGGTAGAACGACATGGTGAAGGAAGCAGTGGAGCAGAGGAGTTTTGAGAATAGAAATGAGAAAACCTAGGAAGAATATATGGAGAGGAAGAAAAGAGCGATACGAGTTGTATGAGAAGTCAGGAATGATTGGATGCAAAAATGAACAGAAATGCTAGAATGGGGCGTGGAAGGACGTAAGGTGTTATAGAGTCTGGTAAGAAACAGGAGTAGAGATAGAGAAAAGACAAGAAGTTAGAAATATGAATGAATAAGGAAGAGCGTTTAAAACAGCATAAGAAAAGAAACCATGGACGAGATATTTTGAGATGTTCAATCCGGAAAAAGAAAGAGATGAGAGTGAAACAGAGGAGCACGAAGAAATAGCAGAAGAGGGGGAAACAAGGACAAACTGATTGTGGAAATGATAAGAGCTGTAGTTGAAGCAGGCATACAATGGTTATACAGAGTGCTGATAGTGGGTTGGAAGGAGAACCATCAACCAGGTATCAGAAGACTGGACAAAGGTAGTTATAATGCCTATTTGAAAGAAAGGAGACAAGAAGAGGTTTACAAATTATAAGGGGATAGCGGTAATGTGCCACTTTACAAAAATATATGGGCATTTACTTGAAAATAGAATAAGAAATAAAACTAAAGGAAGGTAGAAAGAAGAACAGCACGAATTTAGGAATAGCGGTCTACAATAGACTTGGATCTTTGCCATACAACAGCTGGTGTAAAGAAGGAATGAATTTGGGAGCGACCTTGTAATGCTATTTATGGATGTGGAAAAGGCGTATGATGGCGTGGATAGAAAATATATAGTTTAGAAAGTGATGGAGGAGGCCGAATTGGAAAGAGTAGTTTAATGAGAGTGAAAAGCATGTATGAAGACAACAGAAGTTGTATTAAGACGGATAGTAGAAGTACGCAGTGGTTTCAATTTTTTTTTTAAGTGTGTGAAGCAGGGGAGTGCCCGCTCAGCACTACTAGTTGTAATGGAAGTTGTTATGAATAAAGTGGCAAAAAACCTCGGATAGGAAAGAAGGAGAGCGATGATGTTTGTCGATGATTTGATGGCATGAGGGAGGTGAAGGAAGGGGAAGTACAGGAACAGCTACATGAATGGAATGAGGAAGTGAAAGANATGAATGAAACAAGTGAAAGAGTGTAGAGTGAAATTTAGCATGGTGGAGTGTAAAGTGATGGTAATGACAAGGAAGAGGATAAGGTCCAGTAAAGCTATAAAATTGGATGGAGTAGAGCCGAGAAAAGTACAGAACAGAGAATATCTTAGAAGCGTGATTGAGGCAAAAGGTAGAAGTAGAGAGGATCTAATGAGAAGAGAGTTATTCTATAGGTATATAAGAAACCTGCTATGGAGAAGAGAAATGCCCTTAGTTTAAGAAAATGTACAAGGAGTTCTTTGTACTCATTGTCACATAAGCAGCAGAAACATGGACTTGAATGTAAAGACTAGGAAAGTGGAGGCCGTGTTAATGAAGTTTGTGAGGAGCATGTTGGCTGTCACGAGGAAAAACAAGATTAGGGATAAAGTTACCCGGGAAAGAGTGGAATAATAGAGGAAGCAAGACTGAGATGGTATAGACATGTAATGAGGATGGAGACGGAGAGGATACCAAAGAAAATAATGAAAACTAAGTATGTAGAAAAAACAACACCAAGAGAGGCCAAGAAAGAAATGGGAAGAGCAGATGACAAAAATTGTGCAAGGATAGAGGAAGATGGAAGCATTCCTAAACTGACACAGACATAGGCTGGAAACAGTTGATGATGATGATGATGATGATGATGATTTACTACTACCCGTTAGTGCTACACGCATATGTACTAATTACGATAATGTGCTAGAAGTGAGGAAGGTTAAATTTAGAGGACGTTTACCCGTATTTGTGTGGAGGGAAAGTGGAAACCAGTTAGGGGTAAAACACCCTCAGTACACTCGACCGGAATTCGAAGCTCGATCTCCCCGTCATCGGCACTAGCAAGAATGGTGCTTTGGATTATGCGGCCACCAAAGCGGATCTTTACCTATGTGAAATAGTACCGGTAATGAGAAGATAAGGATTCAAATCCCGGTCGGGTGCACTAAGAGTGGTTTTCCAAAATGGTTTAGCTCTCTCACTCTACGCAAATTCGGATACAGTTCCTCTGAATTCAACCTTTATAATCGCTTAACGTATTATCTTAATTAGTACATATATGCATATAGCCCGAACAGGTAGTAACACGCGGTGCTTGACAAAAAAAAACTCGATGTTTAAGGTTTAACGTTAGTATATACACATTGAAGAAGAAAAAACAATCATTTGTGGCAAGTAGAAAATGTTTTCGTGTAATGTTGGAATACTATCAAAAGAAGAGTAAAGTCTCAAGGTCTTTCTTCACCTCCAATACAAGGCACACACCCCTCTAGTCTGGCAACGAACCCAGGGCTGGGTGCCAGGCCGTGAATCACATTGAAAGTAGTCAAGAGGCGCACTAGCATACCTGCCAGTCCGTAAATGGCCCAATACGCCCTGTCATAGGTCGCTTAGGGTTGGGTTAGATGACATTTTCTCAACTCAACTTTTACTACGAACCTATAGGAGCAAAGAAGCATATTAATGACGTCTAACTACCTATTATTAACCTGGATATTAGATATGCAAATATGTTCAATCCAGAATACATATCGAAATTAAGTTTTCTGTGTTCTTTACTTCACAACCGTCAGTTGGTTTTTCCATTTTAAAATGATTATTTTTTAATTATGTAGTATTTTTGAAATAGGATAAAAATGTATCGCTATTCTTAGTTTAAGTAATCTTAAATCAAAATACATAAACACTGCGCCATGAGTTATGGTGCGAGGCTCGCGGGTGTGACGGGTTCTCAACACAACAAAAACAAGACAAGGAAGATCGGCTAGATCGTGTCAATTTTGACATTTATAAGATAAAATAAAGTACAGTAAGCTTTTGTTAACTCTAGCTAAAGTATAGGCTAATTTTGGTAAGAAAAACAGTTTCAGGTAGATACCAAAGTTAGACCTATCTAAGCAATTTTTAAAAGTCATACATCAAGTCATGTTATCTACAGCTGTTACTTTTGATATTGTTACTTATTATAAATAAACACAATTGATAAAGTAAAATGTTATCAATGTTGGTCGCAAATAAATAGGTTTGAATTTTCTAAACTGTTATTCCTACCAAATTCAATATATATATTTTTAACATTCTGGTAGGAAGAACACATTTAGAAAATGCGAAATATTGTAGGGATCGGATTTTGCCTGTTTTCCTTTTCTTATCTTTGATCGTAAAACACGGGCAGTTGAGATATATAAAATGCATTTAATGTTATAAAGTAGTACATGTTAATTTTACAGTGCCTACAATTGACCATTTTTGTGGTTTTTACCCATTTTATGAATTAAAACCTTAACGCGATTATTTTGGCATTGCCCCCTTTATCATAAGGTATGGATTTTCTTCCAAACAAAAAGCGTCCAGGTTCTTAGAAATTTCAAGTTGCGGTGTACTTGTTTGAAGTAGGTTTGAGAATCCACACCAGTTAAATAGCTCCCAATGAATGTAAATCTAGCGGAGGACAATGAATGCAGAGGTAGACATTTTGGGTGGAAACTGCAAATTAGCACGAGACCAATTTGAATCTCTACCCCCCCCCCTCTCCCCCTTGATATAGTGTGAAGTAGAACTCAATATCTGAAAATATGACCCATTTCACGGCTCAAAATCTAGAAAAGTATCTACTGATTAATAACATGTTATCCAATTCGATGGTCGAATGGACTAGGGCGTCATTCTCGCAGTAGCTTGGACTGTTGAACAGAGGCGATCCGAGATTTGAATCTTGGTCCGATGTTGTTCGTTCCAGTCAACAAACGAGAAAATAACCAGCGAAAGCAAGGAAGGTGGTTTTTTTTTTACATATAGGCCTACGTCAATAATTTCATTGTGTTAAAATAGCTCAAATCTTTTTTTATCTTCATGCAGTCAAGCTGATAAAACAGCCATTATAAGGTGTGATTACTAAATTAGTAATAATTATTTAGGACCATTAGTTATTCCTTATAACATTTATTAAGGCGCTAGATGACTTGAAAAGGGGAGCCTGGAAGTAAAATCTTGGGAAGGGTGGGGGGCGTTCCAAGATAAGTCTGTCACGCCACTGTGCCTAAATCCCATAAAATTATACAAATTTAATTAAATATTTGTAGCTATCAGATATGGTCCTTTCTACAAGAATCCAATCCTACTATACTCTACATATATTTATTAACTTCTAAATGATTCTTTATAGGGCGTTCCGACTATACACATGGTACGTGTCAACTTTTCTCCATTCTTAAAAGTCAGATCACTCACAGAATTTGTTTGGAACGTGAATCCCGATCAAAATCTTCTCCGTGAACCAGAAACCACCCGAACAGAGACCGCGAAATTAGCACCAATTCAGATACATAGTTATTTTTGCTCGTGTGAGGGACGAGACAGCCTGGTTTACACGGTCACGTTCGTCACAGTAAAGGATTCCTGTGCTGGCGAACCGGCTTTTCTCATACTCTGTTGCAATACGACAAACTGAGAATTACTTCCATGAAGATTTTCACAGCAGATAGAAATTTTTTTGAATGTTATGTGTGCTAAGTCATATATTTTTGTCAACTGTATTTTTCTTCCTCCGCCCCCAAGACTCGCATTGAACATCTTTAATCAATATATCGACAAAACATAAGGGGGGGNTTTTCACAGCAGATAGAAATTTTTTTGAATGTTATGTGTGCTAAGTCATATATTTTTGTCAACTGTATTTTTCTTCCTCCGCCCCCAAGACTCGCATTGAACATCTTTAATCAATATATCGACAAAACATAAGGGGGGGGGGGGATCCTAAAATGATCATAACCAAACATCTAAATATTTCTGATAGAAGCTCAGAACGGAACTGATTAGTACGTTCAAAGAACCAAAACACTCCCATATCACATAAGCAATGGCTTGAAATGCATATTAAAAATAAAGTATATAAGAAATTAAAAACTGTACTTTTAAAAGGAGCTAGACAGTTTTCTTGCCATTCCTATGGCGAATGAACTCTGGCTATCGTAATATCTTATCAGCGGTTTCTTTGTCTTGAAGGTGTTTTTTTTTTACCACGCCGCTTCTTAGTAGCCGTTTGATCTATATGTACAGTATATATTAACTAAGCTAATAGTGTATAAATTAGGATGGTACAATTTTAGAAGAAATGTGGCCGTTTTGGAGTCACCAGCAAAACATAATAAATTATCTTGACATTTAGATCGATACTAACGCGTTTCTGACAAAGTTACTCAATATGGTGATACGGTATGTGATTTAGATTAGTACATTTTAAATTTTACCGTACTAGAAAATTTACAAAGGGCATAATTGACATTCTAAAAAAATTAGTGAATATAATTGCAGGTATTTATATACCAAGTCAAGCTGACAAATGATTTTAATTTTGAAAGTTTTAACGATGTTGTCTACTTGTTGATTTTGAATCTATTTTGCGAAGCAGGTTGCATCTTAGCTTGCCTCATCTAAGTTGCCTAAGCACTTTCGAAGATATTTTGCGAAGCAGGTAGCATCTTAGCTTGACTCATCTAAGCTGCCTAAGCACTTTCGAAGCTATTTTGCGGAGCAGGTTGCATCTTAGCTTGACTCATCTAATCTGCCTAAGCACTATCACACTTAGACACCAATGTACGATTTAGAAAAACAAAGTGAGTAGTTCACCCTGCGAGGCCTCTTACCTCTGGGTTTGATAACATTTCTCTTACACACTCTTTTAGCGCCTGGACAGTAATAACTTGCTTTTTAAATTACTTTTTTTTCTTGCGTCTTATTCTAGATAAACACGTGCTAGCACGGACTTTTATAATCTACATCCTGGCAAAACGACTACTAAAGAACATTTTTGTGACCAAACAAAATATCCTGAGTGGTAGAAGATTTATATAAAATTTGTTTTCAAACAAAACTACTTCGATATAAAAAAAAATGTGACACTGTTATTGTATTTTAAGAACTTTTCAAGAATTATTTAAGAGTGTATGGTTTTTGTTTCAATGTTCTCTCCAAATAAAACGTAAATATGGGAAACAGTATCTTAATTTGTTGTGACGTCACAGATAAGCAACGTCCTTGAAATACAAATTGTAACCTTTAGTCAACTTTAAAGTTGATCTTTCAAAAGGTTACTTGTGTGGCTGTTCCTCTATGTACTACAAACTACCCTCATTTTTGACGTTACAGTAGCACACGAAGCTCGAGTCAGACGAGAGAGAGAGAGAGAGAGAGAGAGAGAGAGAGAGATTGGCTGGAATCCACCCAAACAAGCGGGCATGCTGATCCCACGTGAGCGTCCAGTCTGCTTCCTACGTCACGCGGATCAATGGAAACAGCCCGACAACACATCAGCGCGAGGTGTGTGTGCGTGACAAGAGGGTGGCTCGGCTACCATATGTGGACACCGCGGGCTGTGCCGTTTTCTTAGGTGGGATAATGTTACTTAGCTTTCCTTGCTTGATCCCTGACACAAATATTATTTTCAATACATGAGTTTACAAGTGATATTCCCATTTCTCGACAAACTACCACATTTCTCCCCACCCGGCACAATGATGTTCTATTTTTTTTTAGCACCACGTCTTACTGCCCGTTCAGGGATACACTTAAGTACTAATTACGCTAATGGATTAGGAATTGGGAAGATTGAATTTAGAGGAAGTGAGCCCACATTTGCGTGGAAGGAGAGTGGAAAACCATTTAGGAAAAAAAAATCCACCCGACCGAGATTCGAACCTCGATTTCCCCGTCCTCTGCGGTCTAGCTCAACATGACTAGCGCGTTAGCTAACTACGCCACGGAGGCGGGTTTCCGTTCTAACGCTCCCCCCAGTCCCCACTTACGCAGACGCACGCACACCCACATTTATATTAAATGGTTTAGTTGTATACTTAGTTGTGTAAACACCTTTAATAAGATTTACATACTCTCTTCAAATTAGAACTTTATGCCTTGAACTTATACATACAATAACATTTAGTTAGTTAAGTTAAAACACTTCTGGGGCAGAAATAGTAAGAGACCCGAGGATTTATAAACATGGTTTTAGGGAATTAATGTGCCAAGGTTAGTCTAATTTATTTTTAAACTATAGCGTAATCATACACAGCCTGATATTGATAGAATAATAACAACAAAAATAGGGAGGGTGACATTTTTGGAGTTAAAAAATTTATATTTTTTATTTTAATCTGAATAGCACATTATGCGGATGCGCAATCAATGATAAATAGCGTTATCATAGCCTTTTAAAAGATAATGATTATTTTATATCAGATAGTAAAAAGAATTCTGCTTACAGCAAGATAATTTTAAGTGGTGCGAAATAGTCTTAAAGGGGTAATTATGCACAGCTTACAACAATCAAACCAAACTTTTTTTTAACTCGATTTGTAAAGTTGTCGGTAAAATAAAGCACTGTAGAGACGTCAAGAAGTTTCGGTTGCACTTCTCGGAGTGCCTTGGTGTGCACCGGGCTAGTGGACTCAGGGGAGTAAAAACACTACATCTATTTCAGGACACGCTTATCCTGTAACTAGATCACCATTATGTTATTACTTTCTCTCGACCCCTAGAAGATTAAGTATTGTGATCGAAAAAACCCCCAACGGAAATCAAGATTTTTATAAATGTCGACGTTTCATGACCCCCTGAAACCGAAAAAGTTGTTTTCGCGATACTGGCTGGCTGGCTATCTGTACCTGGAACTAGAGCCTAAATCATTTTACTGACTGGGCTAAAACTTGGTATCTAGGGTTTTCATAAGGTCCCCCTAATAAGTGATTATTTTTTTATGGAGTACATTGGAATATGAAATTAATTGTTATGTTCTTTAGTGGACAGAGATGCCGCTCTTTTCATAATGTATCTGTAACATTGTATATTATTTCATATATGTTCTTTGGTGGAGTGTTTCTGCAACAATGTATATTATTCCGTTTAATAAATCTTACTAGTTTTTAACAAATGTGTATATTTTAAGATTAAAGAGAAAGTCTATGCTATGCACAGTATCATTTATTTGTAACACCCAAGGAACACCTGTGTTCTCAGTACCCACAATTCTTTGTAACTTATTTTAATGAATTATTTATTTACTCTTTCTAATCGCAATTTTATTCAAATTCTATGACTCTAAATATTATTCATAAACTTTGAACAGTGAAAATGAGAAAAATTATAAAACAATATAGGCTTATATATTATTTTGAAGGACTAATAATACCAGACATGAAACCAATTAGTTAAGTTTAAAATTATATATTTACAAATTGTTTTCTATTTATTGCATTGTTTATTTATAACTAAACATCCAAACTTTCTACTATTTGGTATCAAAAGGTACTTATTTTTAAAATAACCCATTATTTATAAATTGTTCAAAGTTTAAAGTTAAGTACCAGGGAAGAGTAGGTTAGAATGAAAGAATAATAAGAAAGTAATTTGTAATTAATTTAGTTTTTATCAAGATTTATGTCAAATGATTAATTTTACAACAAGAGATGGTTTTGAAATATTTCCACAAAAATAGAATACTAAAAAAAGTTTCACTACAGGAATATTCGGATGCCAAGGACCAGGGGCGGATCCAGATCATAATTATAAATAGCATAGTTAGTTACAATGTTGAATTTCTGTTTAAAGACGTTAGCTTCTCATTCATAATTAATCTTATGTGTGTTTTAAACCGTGGTCATCCTCAATTTTTTTTTTAAATCAGATAGTTTAAGTTTAACCCGTTCGGAGTGGCCCTCCTTCAACAATTTATATATATATATATTATAGAAGCTATGAGTAGTCATAGCCTTGATTATTTTTTTTAGATTAGATTAGTTTGTAAGCCATTGGTCCTCACCTAGAATTTTTTGAAATTTGGATGCCCCTCAAAAGCTATTTAGAATGATCCTCACCTTAATTTCTTTATGATAGTTAGATACCTCTAGAAGACAATCTTTGAAGTGGTTGTCCACCAATAAAATTTTGAAAATTGAATTATTTCAGAAACTAGGCTATTTGGGGTGCTCCTTGCCTGAAAATTCTTCAAAATGACATGCTTCTATAGAATGCATCTATATGTATTTATAGAAGATATGTGGATTTGTCCTCCCATATACATTTTTGAAATTTGGATGACCTTTGAAGATATTTAGAGCTTTTCTCCCCCGACTTTTTTTGCCAGTTCGATCGATGCCTCTAGTCTAGTAGTTATTTAAAGCGGTCTTCTCCGGCAAATTTTTGACAAAAGACTGTGCACCTAAGAGGTCATTTGGAGTTTGATTTAAGGCCATCTTTGATAATATCTGAGGATTTGAAATATATCTAAATTTATTCCAGGGAGGGGCAACTTATTTCGAGGGGGCAGAGTCCCCCACAGTTCCGCCGTTCTTGCTGTCCACACATACTCAATAATCGGTATTCGTGGATGAACTGATCTCAGGCGATTATTAGTCTTCTTTGATGTGTGGTAGTCAACGTTCTTTATGCAGAACAATGTTCGTAGTCAACGTTCTTTATGGGTAACAATGTTCGTTACTCGGTATGCACGATAAATATTATTACATGAAAACGAATATTTTTTCCACACTTGCGTGAGTCATATCGAACATTCATTAACCGTGGACGTATAACGCACGTGGGAACCCGGCTTAAGAGATGTCTGCACGTAGACAGATTAAAAAAAAAAGTGTTATTTATCAGTGTTGTATTATCTTTCTAAAATGTGAACTTTCATTTTGTTTTTTGTATTAATTTTTTAACTTTTGTAATGATATCGGTTTGGATTAATCTAAATTATGTAAAAAGTCATGGATGAAGGTAATTTTTCTTTAAAGTAATATATGTAGAGTATGCTTTTAATATTCACCCATGAAGAAACACGCGCTTCTCAGAAACAATGTGAAAAGGATTTCACCACTAAAATATATTTGTTATACCATCTTTCCTGTTAAAAGAATGATTGCGTCAATTCCTGTTAAAAGGAACAACTACGGAGTATTTGGAAAAATGACGCCATTTCCCTATACCAATAAGAAGCTAGCCTTCACAACACCTATCGCCAGGACTCTTTCTATTAGTTAGATTTCACACTGTTGATGAGGGGAGAAAAAGGCAAGGGGTATGTCATATATAAACTGTTGGGCTTATGTTTAAGGCATCTCCGGGATCCAAACATCTACATACATCCCATCCCGCCCACGCACAAGTCAGTCAGAGCCACCCACTGGCAGTCACAGTCTAAAATAGCTTACATTAATATCACAAGTGTGCAGTGATATAAAACATTTAATTGGAATATGTATACGTAATTAACAGGTGTCATTTAAATAAACCGTATGTGAATAAACAGCCATCAACAGTTCTCTTTCTTCAATTTTATTAATATACCGATTTAATTAGTGCTCGAACACGGAGCTATAGACAGCTGATTAAACGGTATCTTTTCCGTACAGTGATGATAGGCGCTCGATCACGGAGCTATAGATTTATTATTATTAGCACCGCGTCTTACTATCCGTTCGGGTTATACGCACTTACGCTAATGTGTAATGGTAGGGTGATTGTGAGATGAAATGAAGGACCTACAGTTTAACGTGGAATCCGAACCATGGTGGAGGCCTGGCATTCCCCACATTCACAAGATGTCTTGTCAGAGGTGAAGGAAGGGTTTGGTAATCAGATAAATCTTTGCCACGACCGAGGATTGAACCCCGGCCGCCAGCACAGAAGTCTGACACCTTACCCCTAGACCGCCAGGTCACCACGGAGCTATAGACAACCTATACATCATCACAGCATTATTATATCAGGGAATTAATCCGTAGTGTTTCAATCGACGCAAAAAGCGGGGTGATTGATTCCATAGTGTAACAATTGACGCCCAAAGCGCGGCACCATATATTCAATAGTGTAACACTTTCAAAGGGGGTCAACTGACCTTTGGAACCCCCTCCCCTCGTCTTTGAATCCACGCCTGCCAAGGACCTAAGCCCACTCACAAAAATTTAATACAAATTAAGGACTGCTATAAGCTAATTTTAGTAGGAGTGTCTGATAGTTACTAAGATTACTACAACAATTTTAAAATATTCACATATCAAGTCATGTTATCTGCAGCTGTTACTTTTGAAAGATATCCAATGCCTATAAAATAACACAAATAATAAAGTAAAATATTTTAATGTTAGCTGCAAAGAAATATGTTTGAATTTTATAGATTGTTCTTCCAAACAAAATTAGGGTATAGCTACTACCTGAGCCGAAGGTCAACTGAGAGTTGGTGGGAAAGTAGAACAGAAGGTGCCCCACTGGTGCCAACATTAAAAAGATGTCAATCTTTCACTCCGTATCTCACAGCCCAGGTGTCCCAGGTACGGGTTAATTATAATTTTATATTAATGTTCATGTTATTATAAAATTGCTCTTGAAATGTTTCTGGCACTTGAAATTGGTACCCTACTATGCTCTAGGTTTAGTTTGTAAGTCGTATGCTGGTATAGATCATTGTTTTACATAAAGTGTAAGTTAAAATTCCTCCAAACTGTAATACAGCGAAATCTCTTGATGGCTGACACCTTCCGAAATTTAAAAAATATCCTTTTACTAAGAAGAAATTTTTGTAATTTGGGAAAATATTTTTTTCCCTAGTAACTTATATACTGTGGAAATTAACTACAAGTGCGTATAGCTCGAATAGGTATTAAGACACGGTGCTAATAATAATAACTATAACAATCTAATAAATGAACTATGCAGTATTGTATGCAGGATAATTATTATCAAGAGTGAATAACTATTGTACGTAGCTTGCTGTACAGATTGGATAATACATGGAACATTACCGTATGCAAATAAAAGTATGTCAACAGTAGATCTCCTGCATTGTATGCCTATATTATGCATGCATGAACACTAACTAAACTGATGGAACAACCCCCGCTGAAGGCTCTGAGGAAGAGGAAGATACGACCTTGAAGTACTGTAGGCATTACTACGTAAACTATTTTTAAAAATTTCTCTTGAGGGGGAAGATCTATGGACTCGTGTTTTATCCGCCGTTTAGAGTTTCTTGAGTCTTCAGCAATATTCGTGTCCATTACTGAGTAATTTCTTTCCCCGTAAAAACCAATGTTATTTTGCAGGAGAAATTTAAACTGTCCATTATAAAGAATCCGCTGTTCAGAGGTGTCCGTTAAGGAAGATGGGAGATTTAACTGTATACTTCTTTCCAAACCGCGCACACAAGCGCCCGAACAAACAAACAAAAAGAGCCCGTCTATATCCGTCCCGAGCAGACAGGTAATACGTCACGGTTGACGGAGAAATAGAAGCACGAGAATCTTGGTCATCAATGGGCTATTGTTGGGAAAGAGAGAGAGAGAGAGAGAGAGAAAGGAATTAACAGAGTATCGTGGGAGTTTCGCACAAGACTGATGAACCAAACACGTCAATCAGCAAAGTGGGGAAAAAATACTTCATTATATATAGAACTACCTACGTTAAAGACAATCTTCGTTTTTTAGACAAGTCGTAAAAAGTAAACAGATTTTTGCCATAAAGCTTCATTTATATTGGTTTTATTTTTCTTGAAAGAAACATGTATCGTCTAGACTCTAGAACTTTAGTACTGTGCTGCGAGCCGTATTCAACCAATCTCCAAGTTTGCGAATAAAAATACGTCCAGGTCAAATTCAGGTTAACCTCCGAATCTCGATTACGTAAGGATTTTGGGAGAGGGGGGGATCAGTAGGTTCTTACGTTTTCTAACGAGAGGGGTGGGCATAGGAATCTATCTTACGTAAGGTTTCTTATCAATGTTTATGTTGTGACCAGATCTTTCTTTTTTTCTTTTTTTCTTTTTGTCAGAAAATAAAAAAATAAATTATAAAATGCACGTATATTTATTTCATTAATTTATAGCAATTAAAGTAGTTTAAAATTTCATATCACTTGCTTTATTACCAATCCTTACGTCTAAAAACAACTAAACGATTAAAATAATCTTATTTACCAAATCGTAAAAAACTACCTAAGATAGGAGGAGGGGGGAATGGAAAATATTACGATTCCTTACGTAAGCCTATGAGGGGAGGAGTGGTGTTCGAAAATCACGGCAAAAATCATACCATATGTAATTTAAGGACGGCCCCTCGAATCCGCGCCGGTGAACAAGCTAACTAAAGCGTGAGCCCCATATTATTATTATTATTTGGTTTGCCGGTGACGGAGTGGTCAGAGTCCAAATCCCAGCTGGGTGTATTGGGGGTTATTTATCCAAAATGGTTTCGCACTCTCTCAATACGCAAATGAGGCTACGCCCTCAAAATGTTACCTTCCTCATCACTACCACATACTAATGTGAAGGTAAACATGCGAATATACTGGACAGATACTAAGGTGTTGAGCACGACAAAAAGAACTGTACTCATTGTGGTAAACGGAAAGTATAAATAAAACGTCCGTAGCAATCTGTCAGCGGACCAAAGTATAGCTGCGCGCGAAGCATTGTATGTGGAGCAAGAACTAAAACTCATTACG
The DNA here is from genome assembly GCA_902141375.1 of Timema poppense. NCBI lineage: Eukaryota > Metazoa > Arthropoda > Insecta > Phasmatodea > Timematidae > Timema > Timema poppense. The sequence goes on along the minus strand of CABFOV010001803.1, from coordinate 43,600 downwards.
GCACATTGGGCCTCATTAGAAGGGTGTTAATTACTGCTTGGCTCAGGAACGTTGTCGGGCCGACTCTTGAAAGAAAGAGAGACAAGCCCTTTTATCTTTCACACAGATCTTCCACCCTTCTCTTTTTACGGTATCGCTATCTTACAGGTAGAGAAATTATTGTGATCGTCAAAGCAATCGAA
>CABFOV010001803.1:0-22571 GCA_902141375.1 Timema poppense | reverse complement strand
ATGGCCATGGGAATAAGGCTTTGTGTACTTGTTGAAAGTATGGTTCATCCGACAACTTGGTTGCCATGGGAATATGGCTTTGTGTACTAGTTGAACGTATGATTCATCAAACTACTTGGTTGCCATGGGAATAAGGCTTTGTGTATTAGTTGAAAGTATGGTTCATCCAACAACTTGGTTGCAATGGGAACAAAACCCAATATACGAAGTACAGTATACAATGAAACACGTGGGTGGTCATTTAACTGTAGTTTTATGGGAGGTAGGGGGGGATAGTTAACCAGAGGTGTGTCTCGCTTCTTGAAGAAATGAAAGGTTGTAAGAAAAAAAGAATATAGTACTTCTGAAAAAGATATTTCAACATTATTGTTTAAGAAAAGGAGAGGGTTGGACTGTAAGTAGAATGGGGGTGGAAACAAAAAGATTAAAAATGTTGTCAAAGAAATAACGTTACTTTTCGTTTAACATTTAGGGTTGGGCTGCCAATCAATAGAATGTGTTTTATTTTTTCTAAGTATTATTTGTTACTGTGATTTTTTTTAGTGCCCAAATTAGTGAGCCTGTAGCCATACAATACGACATATGAACAAGATATTAAAGAAATTAAAACCATAGAATCTATTTACAATTTTAAAATGTTATTTAAATATTACTACATAATATGTAATAGTTCAATATTTTAAATTTCCTTTTATTATATATCAATAATTGGTGTCTGTATCCCAGGATTGTTACAAACTGGGAGACATACATTATTAATTATTAGTCGAACGTTTAAGCAGACTATATATAAGTTTATATTCAGATTTAAAGTGGGCATGTAGAGAACGCGAGATAGTGCCAGTATTTCTGCAGTTTTTATAGCAAAACACCTTTTTGAACAGAATTAATAAAATGTGTAGATGCAGATGTTCTTCCCATGGTAATATCAACAGTGCTTGAATATCTGTCATGAACATCGCAGAACTAGAGGAGAAACATTTTAGATGAAGAGAATAAGTTGTCATTAAATTCCAAGACACTATGACAGATAGATATTCAAAAACTAATGAGGTCACCATGGGAAGAAAATTAAACTTATGTTTGTACTGATGCAATATTTGATTTTTTTTATTTTTTTTCTAAATCCACAAAAACTGCAAAACAGACAAACCTTTTCTCGCGTCGCTCATATCTCCATCTTAAGAGCCCATATGACAATAATTTAATAAGAATATTATTATTTTACCGCGTCTTACTACCCGATCGGTTTGTACGCAATTACGCTAATGTGTAATGGTAGGGTGATTGTGAGATGAAATGGAAGCTCTAGAGTTTAACGGATCCGAACCAAAGGGGAAGCCTGGCATTCCACACATTCACATGGTGTGATTAATACACGTCTTGTCAGAACAGGGATATTAATTAAGTACAAGATTACTCAACAAATAATTCTCCCCTAAATTAAAAATTGCACATACTTTTTATTAATTTTTTTTATCAAATGGGACTTGTGTCTTGTGTGTTTGTGCAGCCACCGTAATTTATCTATTACTTATAATTAAGGACTTGATTATGCCTATTTGTCTTTTCTTTGATCATAAAACATAGATAGTTGAGTTATATGTGCATTTCATGTTATTAAGAGTACAATATGTTAATGTTATGTTGCCTATTCTATTGGTTTTTGCGTCTTTTATTAATAAGTACCTTAATGCACCTACTTCACCTTTGGCCTCTTTTTTTTCTTCATACTTTGTTTTTGTTTTGTTTTTGCTGAAAGAAAGTACAGTTTCTTAGAAATTTTAAGTTACGGTATACTTGTTTGGAGAAGTTTGAAAATCAACACTTGTTAATAATAACTTCCAATGAGCTTAAATTGGGTGAAGGACAATGGGAGGAAAGGGCATATCGTTGCAGGAGAAAAGTTTCAACTTCTTCGGAAATTTCAAATTTAACGCTGCGTTCAAATGATTATAAAAAATCTTAAAATTTAGGTCAGTTTACAAATGAGAATCTAGAAAAGTATCTATTGTAAAATTTATATGTATAATGTTTGATAAGATTCCAATATAATATTTTAGAAAACATTCTTATAGGTACCTAGTTAAAAATATGAATATAAAAATATTAAATATTTATAGAAATTTAAAATAGAGTGGTTTTTTTCAGGCAAGTAGACTATATGTGGGAACGAACTCAAAACAAACCGACAAATTGGGGTAGGTGTAAGGAGACTACTGATTTACGTAAATGTCGTCATGAGTATTTATTTAAGTCCTTGAAATACAGGACAAAGAGAGAGAAAGAGAAGAATCCATATAAAAAAAGAAATGCAACAAAGACCACACACGTTCGACCGTGAACCCGGCGATGTCCATCGACACTAGCGACCCCCCCCCCCTTTCCCTCAAACATTCCCTCAAACACACCATTATAAACAAAACAGCTCAAGGTTGGATCAGTAGACCAAGGGTCGTCGGCGGATGTAGAGTGTTTATTGCTGTTCAACACGCACTTTTGTTATTTTTTTAATAAACAATGCAACTTTAGTACTAAGTTTATAACAGTTTGTTATAAATAATTACAAAGACTTGTGCAATTTTATGTTTACAGTGTTTTAAATAACCCTCTCATGGGAATGCAAAGAGCTGTGCAGGGTTCAGCGAGAGGTTTGAACGCTTAATCGGAGTGGTTGGAGTTTGATCCTGTTTGGCTGCTGTGGAGGGAAAGGGTCTGAGGGTGGGGGGTTGAACGCCTGATTGGAAATGTTGGAGTTTGAGCCTGTATGGCTGCTGTGTGGTTTAAACGCCTGATTAAACTGGTTGGAGTTTGATCCTGTCTGGCTGTTGTGTGGTTTGAACATTTGATCCCGCGTTAAGAAATGGTTTATTATTTGAAAAATAAAGTTGACGTTAAATTGGAGGTGAAAAGTACCAAACATGTCCCTATTGGATTAAAAACCTTATATTTTAAGATTCAAGCGAAAAGATAAAACTTGATCATTGTCAACGCTTTGAAATGAAATGGGAAGAAACATGATAGCCTCCCTTAACCAAACTGACAAAGTTATTTTTAATAGCTCGGCCGGGTACAAAGGCGCGCGGGGGCGCGGTGGGTGAGGGCGCGCACACGTGATTTATCACTGTGGTTTTACCATTTCCTCTCCCCACCCCTTAGATTAAGCAGTTAATTAGTTCTTGTAATTATAAAAAAAAATGCGACACGTAGTTTTATTTTGGGTACACGCCACGACAGCAGAAAATGAATTACGTACGCACCCAGTCCCAAAGTGTACGGTAAATCAGAATGAGGAACGTATAGACTAAATTTTTTCCTTAATTAACTTCAAATGTTCCAAGATAAAATGTTTAAGTTATTTTCTGTGCCCACTTCTTTAACATTTGTAAACATTTTGTACAAACTCTAGTTATTTTCATTTCGGTGTTTCATAGCTTTAACTACGCAGAAAATCTTTCGATGTTGTTGCCGCTCTTGCCGACTCCAAGGTCAAGGTGCGTTTAGACTTATATATATATATATTCATTCAACATTATAATATGTGCCTCTTTCATCTTCCCTCATTCAACTTAACCTGTTTTCCCTTTTGCATCTCCTTCCATGCGTCAGTGCGTTTAGAGATGTTGCGGTAAGTACTTGCTGCTGACGTCCCCGTTCGCTGCAGCTGTCTTCATTTTAAAGCGCAACCTACACCTGGTTACAGTATCGCATCTCCTCGCTCAACTCGATTTTTATAGGCTTTTGTGTGATGGCCAACACAAGAATGGTTGGATCTGATAGTTATTGATGAATTCGATTGTATTTTCGGTACTTCACTCCATCACTGAAAACACAACAACTAGATAAACCAACGACACAACCTTCGAGAGTTCTCAAATGACTAAGAGGCAAGATTGTTGCGACGTGCTTCCCATAATATTTGGTGAGCACTTGCACCTACTTGTGGATAGACGCACAACTACATTTGGAGCATGTACCAAACGTGTATCTCCTGTGCACCTAGTTACATGAGGCATGTTGCATGAAAGAGGCATAATCTAAATGCCCCTTTATTGAACAGCGACGCGTGGTGCTCTGGGCTGTGGCCGGAGGGCACACCTAATTCGCCACCGCGGCACACTGTTTGCAGAACACTGCATTAATTGACAGAGTACGTTTATGCTGTAGCCTCACTGTTGGATCATGGATGCTCGCCAGGCACCTCACTGCTGAATGTTGGTAGCTACAGTAGCCCCACGGCTTCTTTGGTGCTGACTGACAGCTTTGAAAAGTTATCAGACCAAATTATGTATTCCTACGCCGAACCATATGATCTGCAAAAACATGTGTTAAGCAGCTGTCACTTTTGACAGTCAAAATTTAGGTATATACCTAAATGTTGACTGTCAGAAGTCAGCTGTGAGCTGCCAGTCAGCACCAAAGAAGCCGTGGGGCTACTGTACAGTAGCCCCATGGATTCTTTGGTGCTGACTGTCAGAAGTTACAGCTGCTAAACACATGTTTTTGCAGAACATATGGTTCGGTGTAGGGATACATATTTGATTTGGTAACTTTTCAAAGCCGTCAGCTTGTCAGTGAGCACCAAAGAAGCCATGGGGCTACTGTTATGATGCTCGCTATAGAGTATTTACCCTGCATTTGTTCATACAACTGTAAGATGCTGGTATGAGAGGTTATCTGTGAATCGAGTCTTTCGTTTTTCGTGTTAAGAAACGATGCTGTCTATCATCTGATGGCAGTGATAGTGATTCATTTTTGACAAAAATGTGGAGAAAGAAGAGAAGGCACAGAGTGCACCCTTTTAATCAAGAAAGCCCCCACCAAAGATATTTTCACCAGTTTATTATTATTATTAGCATCGCGTCTTACTACCCGTTCGGGTTATACGCAATTTTCACCAGTTCTAGTCGTATAGTGAGCTCAAGAATTATCCAGAGAGGATTTTCAGGCACTTCACGATTTACAATAACATCGCGTAGGATTTGTAACTAACTCACTTTATTAAACCAAACATAAGATTATTGAAACTAAAAAAAGAAAACCAGTTTTATATTATTTATAGAGTGAGTTCGATTACAAAATAAGTTTGTATTTTTTTTTTACTTGCTTAGGTTTTCACCTAGTTTCATAAAATTAAGTTAGCTATTAATTACGAAGAATAAAGTTTTAAGTTAGCTAATAATTAAGAATATTTGTTGTTCAATAAGTTGTATATAATATTGTTTATCTTGTACGTATTGTTGGAAACCAGGACTACAGCGTCACACGTGCAATGGCTGTGAAAGAAATACCTAGTTTTACAAGTGCTGACACAGTGACTGCCAATCACTGTGAATAATCACCGCTCTTTTAAAATCAAAGTCACTGTGATCACCGATATCGTAAAATAATTGTTTCGCCCATCCCTACAGTGCTTAGGGGTTAGCACGAAAATAAGGTTCGGAAGCTCCCGAACATCTTATCTCACGTGGTAGGCGGCTACACTGAGCCGCACCGCATTTATCCGGTGGAATGCTATCCATGTTTTTAAATGCAAGTGGTTACACGGTCCGCACCGCACCGCTAAAGTAGAGAGCAATACTCTCACGACGATCCCTCCGCGCCGGTGCGTAGTCGTGTAGCCACTTGCATTTAAAAACATGGATAGCATTCCACCGGATAAATACGGTGCGGCTCAGTGTAGCCGGTCCTTAACCAAACAATCAACCTTTCTGTATATTTTTAATCTTATTGAACCATAAATTGTGTGAAGGAACCAATCACAGCTCTAGTTTCGAGATGCTTGGCGCTGGTCGAAAAACAAACTGATTTGTTATCGCTGTAGCGAGGATGGCAGCGGGCAGCGATGTGAGCAGGGCTGATGCAGACTAAATGCACCAATAAGGATTAATAGTTTTGTTTCAACATTGCCACACATTAATGTTCATAGCTCGGCGATGTTCCAAAAGCAAGGACGAGGCATAGACAGAACCGGCAAATGCGACCACTGCACTGAGTGTTTACCTACAGGAAATTTTACCTGGGAAATTAGGGTTTGATCCTAAATCAAATGCAAAATTTAACAAAGACAGCTTTCCCCCATTGTGACTCCCTTATCCCTGCTTCCCCCGCTCCCAGGATAGTTTTAATGGGATGTATTTGAATAATAATATTGATTAAACGTGGCCATTAACCTAAATAAGTCACATACATTCTGTTGGCACTAGTGCAGTCATTACTCGGGTGACATGGTGGTGGTCTAGAGGTAATGTGTCGGACTTCTGTGCTAAGGGTCCGGGGTTCAAACCTCAGTTCCGGCACAGATTTATCTGATTGCCAAACCCTTGCTTCACCTCTGGCAAGATGTGTATTAAACACATCTTGTGAATGTGTGGAATGCCAGGCCTCCGCCGTGGTTCGGATCCCACGTTAGACTGTAGGTCCTCCATTTCATCTCACAATCATCCTACCATTGCACATTAGCGTGAGTGCGTATAACCCGAACGGGTAGTAAGACGCGGTGATAATAATAATAATACAGAAGGTGACCGGGCTAGAGGGAGGAGGGTGGGTAGAGGATATGTTAGTAATGTAAGTGTTTGTAAGGGTGTTTTGAACAAAATAAATACAATATTACAGCGGATACGTACATTTAGTTTAATTTTCTAAATATTGTTATCTCGAATATAGTGCATATCATGATTATCGAATAATTTTTACAGGAATTTTTCTCCAAATTCAAAAGGTTATATTTAAATGCCACTATGGTCATGACAAATATTCAAAAATAGTTAGTATTCAAATGTGAAGGAAACTAAAATAAACAAATTCTTATGAAGCAATCGTTTATTTTATTTGGCCAAAAAGGGATTTTTGCTATAAGAACTGTCATAATGACCTAGACTCGCGTTTTCTTTCCATCCTACTATTACTCAAAAGACTGAAGGAGTCTACATTTTCTTTGCTCAAACTGTACGGTTTCTCTCCCCTCTATACGTGCCAAATCCCACCACGCTGTTTTGCACTTGTACCCTCCCTCCCCCATTTTATGTGCAGGTGAAGAGCTAAGGTAGCTCCCTGAAGGAGGCCTCCCCCTCGACAAGGGACCGCATTGGCTGACGTCACGGGCCAGAAGGCCGCTGTGGGCTGTGTGGTAACGTTAGCTGTACACGTCACGCAGAGGCTAGAGGCGCTGTGTGTAATGTACACAAGACTCGCTGCTTGCATATAACACCACCTCAACACGTCATAAGACGCCCGACTGTAAGGAGAGGAGTGTCACTGAATCAACCTCACACTAGAATTCTATATATGGTGCACCCAATTTGTCCGGGGCCTGGTGGCGACACTATCATACAGACTGATCCATTGATAATTGTTTCTGTCACACCAAGGATGTGGGAGTAGGATATTAAGGGTTTTCATCCTAACTTCCAAATTTTATCTGCCAAGATATAACAGCCTTATAATATTCAGAACGATTCGTCGCTGGGGTAGTGGCAAGGGGAGAAGATTATAAATAATTACAAAAGGCCTTAATTAGAGCTCAAATTATACCTTAATTCTGTTAATAAACTTTGTTTATGATTATTAAAGTTACTAAAACAATTTTCACGTATTCATACGTCAGGTCAAGTGTTTTGCAGCTGTCACTTTTTAAATGTGATAGACAATATTACTTATCGCGTAATTATTTCTGTCCACAAAGTATGTGTGTATTTTCTAAAAGGTGCTTCCTACTATTATAGTCTGATCGCCATAAGAAGAAACATTAAATGTATATAACCATATATAGCGAAGAACCTTACCAGGAAGTTCCAATAGCTAACAAATGTACTTTCATGTATTCATATATTGTCACTTTAATTAAATAGCGTCAATGTTTCCAGCTCGGAAATGATTAATAAAGGATGACCTTTTGTCAACGATGGCCCCTCTACAATTATTTGTTTCGTGTTTTAAAAGGTCCTTATCCGACTATGCTGGCAGATTTATCTAGCTTGTGGTAATGGTTTAGCAAAACATTATGCAAAATACTGTACATTCAGTCATTCTTTCCTAAACTTTTTTTTCCATAGGCGGATATAAAATTATAAGCCTCATTGTGAAAATAAATTTTCTTTATAAAGTTTAAAAAAATGAATAAGTTGCAGTTGGTGAAACTATTTAATCAACAGAATTTTTAAATAAAATTAGCTAAGTAAGAAACCTTGGTTTAAAATATTCTTTAAGAAACTGTAAATACTGTAATAATAATAAAAATATAACATTGATCGATCGATTGATAAAAATATATTTATAATTCATGGATCAAAGTATTATAAAAACACAAGCACACACACACGCCGTTCGTTCATTTATGAGTAAACACGTCTCAAGAACCGTGGGAGATGTACGCATATGAATTACGTAAATTTGTTAGGGATGAGGAAGGTTGAATTTAGAGCAAGTATACCTGAATTTGCGTGGAAAGTGTAAAACCATTTAAAGAACAAAACAAAAAAACACCCACAGTTTACGCGGCAGGGATTCAAACCCCGATCTCACCCCGATGGAAAGAGTGACTCCTAATAACACTAAACACAGAAACGGATTATAATACATATTTATTATTTAATTTTAGGTGAGTATATTATATTCAACTTGCACTTAAATAACTGTCATAGTTATATACAACTTTGAAAATTACTTTAAAATAGAATCCAAGACCGGGATTTGAAGTAAAAAAATAATCTAATAATATTCTGTGTTTTAGGATGTTCCTACCACACAGAATCCTGAAATATCACAAGTCACCCCTCGGAATGAACCAAGACCCCCCTATACCATGATGGGGCTGGCCTCTACAATAAGCAGCGGCAGAAACATTGGAGTAGGTCGTGGAGTGAAAGCTTGCAGTAAATCAATACGAGGCCAAGATGGGGCGTACTTGTGCTAGTGTTGCCTGGAGCGACGTGAAATACAACGCAGTTCTTTTTTTTTCGACAGAGGATATTGTCCTGCCGAGTCTGAAGGACAATGCCTTATACCCATAAACCTCTCTCCTCAAAACTCGCTGCTGCGTATATTCGTGGCTCGTTTCGCCTTCTCGCGGAGCGCTACTCAGGGGCATGGAAGGGACATCGGGTCGGGACCAGGTGAGAGCAAAGAATATATTATTTGTGTACACTTTTAGTACCAGTCTTGACTGACCGACATAAATTATTATAACCTTAACATAACAACAAAAGGAACTTTAGTTAATTGCTCGCAAAAAAAATACACACAATAGATAAGAAAATACCACCCTCCTGTATGGTATCAAACCAGGACCTCTTTGTCGAGTGAAACAAGATGGCATACCCAGCACTACAGGTTTTAACGAAGTTTGTCAAAGCACATGGACCTATTAATAGGCACAGTGTACACCATAGTATTAAATAGCCAAATAATTAAAACAACCGCATCACTGCTATGGTCTAAGGCGTGTTTCTTGAAAGAGAGTTCCGCGAGATTCAATTTGTACACCACGAAATTCTAGACGTTATTTTATTGCTGATAAATTATAATTAAAAGTAGTTTTGTTTCTTTTAAAAAAATTAACAAATAAGAAAAAAATGTGCGAAAGCTTTTAATATGTGTACAGTATTTATTTTCCTGGAAGTTTTGAGGTGGGAATGTAGGGCACATGAAAAAAGGCAAGTGTTTTTGCATTTTTTTAAAATAGAAAAACATTTCTTTGGTTAAAATAAATCAAATCTTTTTCCAGTAGAAACATAAGGAGAGTTTGATTTTCTTCACATTGTGGTATCAATAGTTGTGAAATATCTGTCAATGAGTACAACGGCATTAGATTATAAACTTTTTAAATTAAGAGAAAAAGTTGTCATTAAATTCCAGGACTCCCTTGACATTCATTCATCATAATGTGAGGAAAATTAATCTATATGGTTGTACTGAAGCGATATTTTAAGTTATTTTGTAAAAGTATATTTTTTTAAAAATTCTAAGCTTATTAATGCATTTAAATCGTGTTCCTTACACTACCATATTAAGGAATAAACCTATATTAATAGAATGAAGAGTTTTTATGTCTAGCATGAGCACAGCTCAAAATGTATTGTACGCAGATGTTTGAAATTTAAAAATTAATATCGCCCCCCAAAACCCCCTACCAACGCACAAACATGTGCTCCTCAAAGATAGAATTTTACAGTGTCAATTAGATTTTTTTTAAAATTAAAAACTAGGTTGGAAAAATATAATGAAGAGGTTTTTCCCTGTCTGATTAAACCAAAGAAAAGTATCGCCCGGGGTAACCACGCAACGCCGGGTTCTTCTGCTAGTAAAACATATTATATAGACCAAAACATAAATAAGAGTAGAGAGTAGAAGGATGATATCGAGACCTTTGGTAAGTTATTAAGTCGATTGGGGACCAAACGGGTCAATAACCGATGATCTATAGCTTAATGACACTGCTACCCGCTTACGATTAACGTTAGAACAACACGGATAAATTTCAACCAAGCCTGGGGCGCACGCACGAGGGGGAGGCGGACGACTTTGATTACAAAAATATGACTAGCAATATGTTGTCAATTAATCAAATATTTTATTTTATTATATTTAATATAAAACAAATAATTTTGTGCGGTATTTAGGAACTTTCAGAGGAATACTTTTTCTGTTGATTTTTAATTTTACTGTAAATTTGCACTTAAATGAAAACTGGACCTGTGATACCATACTATTTTCTAGAAATGGTTAAAGTCTTTACTCTTTGTACAGAAAGTTTTGAAGGGAGTACAGTAGGCCTAAATGAAATTATTATCTAGAGCAATTATGTAAACACTATTGTATCAGGAAGAGGGGAAGTTGATATTATTATATACCCCCACCAACTCCAGAGCCTGGGTGTGAAAAATGTATAAGCACAGAGCTGTTGATCAGTGAGGTACACAGTGACGGATGGTAGGCCGAGCATCCAATTTTGTTACAAATTAGCTTAAATATTACCATTTGCATCCCTTGAAATAAAAAAAATTTCAGGCCCCCAATTTTTAGGGGGCATCGCTGATTTCATATCTTTCTTATCCCCCTACTTTGAATCAAATTTCCAAATATTAAAGTAATTGAAATACACAATGGTCCAATTATGAACATTATTATGTAACCCCCCCCCACAGCTCAAATTCTGGGTGCGCCCCTGAACCCAGCCATAGGCTTCGGAGTCCTACAAACGTAACAAACTAATATTTTACGAATGATAGTGAAATAATTCAACAAAGTGTCGAACCAATTTTTTTTTAAATACTATCATATACTGTATTGCAGGTTGCATCTCAAATAAGTATTGAAATTTCTCCCTCAAATATCGATATGTACCTCTTATTAAAACTGTCATTCACCTTTGTAGGCTGTAACTTGTTTTATTTTTTCTCCCCGCCAGACTCCCGTACACCCCCTAAAACTATTGGACCTGTGCGCTGCCTCCCTAACTTGGCAATGAATAGCTTAGACGGCCGTGTGGTCTAACGTGCTACTCTTGCAGTAGATAAGACTGCCAAAGAAGGGAAGATCAGGGTTCGAACTCGGTCAAATGTGATGAGTTTTTCCAAAATGGGGTTTCCACTCTCCCTCCACGCAAATGCGATTACACGTCCTTCAAATATAAGCTTCATAATTCCTAAAACAATTAGCGTAATTAATACATAAGCGTATAACCCGAATAGGTAGTAAGGCGGGAAAACTAGCCATCCTGGGATGCTCCATTTAGCCTCCATCTTATGTTCTCATCACACTGTTTGTCCATGCACAGTCCGTTTACCTTGAAAGGCAACAAGCTTACCTCGACGGGTTCCACTATGGTGCAGCTTATGAGATGCGGCCATACTGTAATCGGCAGAGGTAAGATCATGAAGGGAAAACTGAGTGTGCAATATTGAATCCAATTTTAAAAACTATTTGTTTCATATTTTAGATGGAAAAGGTTTCACAGACTTTTGTAATGCACACAATTTCAAAATATTTAGGGTCACGTTGCAAACGTTGGCAAAAATATATTTATAATAATTTTTTTAATTCAACATAATGTGTAACTTAGCGTTGTGCAATTTTTTTCTCTTGATTATTAAAAATATAGTATACTTTTTTAGTTTCCCTACTATAGCTTGAAAACTAACAAAAAAAAATTAAGATACAGTCTCATCTCACGCATAACATCTTAACTTGGGTAGGTAATAAATCTCGATCCAGACGTTATATCGTGGGGCGGTTTTCTGTAATCTACTCCAGAAAAAAAAAATTAAAACCAGGGGAATAGTTTTACTATGTTTAAAAATTACAATAGAAATAATTATTTTAAAATAGAAAAATCAATTTGACTGTTTCCATATGAAGAGTGCAGCTTACCGAACTTCAATGCGATTTCTGGTTAATAAGCCATCTTGTATATTATTTCCCAGCTAGAGCTGAGCCAATACCACATTTAATTTACTTTTAACATTAACGTTTTATTTTATGTTTTGTGCGTATAACCCGAACGGGTAGTAAGACGCGGTGCTAATAATAATATTTTATGTTTTGTTGGAAAATTGCTTAGTTTTCTGAAACTTACAATTCATAATTCTAGAACAAATATTTTTGGAGCCCTATGATATTTTCATAGTTATATCAACGACTTTGACGTTTTGATTAAAGTTTTTCTGCCAAAGTCCTCATGTATGTATGAAATCTTTTTTTAATATAGCAAAGCTAATCTTAAGGAAAATCCATAACTGAGTTTTTTTAAGTAACTTAAGAATTTTTAATTTCAAAGAGCATAGTAGTTTAAAAAAAAAATCTCAAAATATTTCAAACGTGGTAGAGGCGGTTAGCCGTGAGATGGACTCTTAGTATGGGAACTCCTATCTTGAAGAGAGCTGCTTGGCTGAGTTGTGTGTTGGTAACTCTACTTTTATTGACGGCTGGAAGCTTTTTAAATAGCAGTTTAGTATCCCTCCTTCTCGAAAATATATGCTGTCACTTGAGCTCGGCCCACACGCAACGTTTTTATACTCGGTTAGGACTGCGCAGACAAAACTGTGTAAAAAAAAAGTTGCAGTACAGTTGTGACCACACCGTTCAGTTTTCAGCATCGTTTTTGCCACTCGGTTTCTTCGGAATCCATCATGGAGGTAGTGTGCTAGTCTGTTCCATTTTTGCATTTTGTCTTTCAAAAAGAAGGTAAATTAAACGTCTCAAGTGCACGCGACCGTCAAGATGCTCCAGACATTGGCTACTGAAGAAACACAAATTCAGGGGTGTCCGCAAAACACTTACGTGAACAAGTCGAACAATAAAAAGTTAAGTTGATCAAGAAAAAAAGAAAACCTTTTTGATCTCGACGATCATTGTTCCTGCACCAATATAGAAGTAAAACTGAATATGTGTAGAGAACATTGAGGGTATTGTCCACACGCACCGACAAGTCTGTGCAGCTCGATGATAGAATACGCTGACGTACCCAGTTCGTCGTCTCTGCACAGTTCACATAATGCAGTTTTGCTGTCCAGACGCAACTGCAATTGCGCAAGTAAAACGTGTGTGAACCGGGATTTACTTTGGCATGTTAAGTCAATTCACATCTTTAGTCAAGATGACATGACATCTCTTCCAATCGGATGAATATGAAACTTTTTTTTAGGTATTTTTAGAACTGGTAGAAAGGGCAAAATCACAACGACTAGACTATATACAACATCGTGAATAAATTTTAGTGACAGTTTTTATTTAGAAACAAATTTTTTAAATATTTTTAAGAGCATAAACCAAATTAAACTACCAACCTTCCGCTTATTCACACTAATGGAGTAGTAAAGAGGCAAGTAGAATTTCAGGGTTACCAATATTTGTTCCCATTTTTTTTAAAGAAAATATTGGAGTAAAAAAGGAATTAAATATTTATATTAATAAAATGGACCCGTGTAGTGACATTTAAAAGTGAGCATCAATTCTGTGTTATAATAGGCTCGAAATCGTAAATTTACACTGACACTATTGCACGTGGATAATTTCTGATTAAACATTAATGGAGATAAAGAATTAATAGAATTTCTTAATACAGAACATACTGTAGTAACAAGGAAGTTTGTCGCTTTGTCCCCCACCGTCGCCAAGGAAAATTGCTAGCATCATTCAAATACGAATGCACTACACACATTTCTGGCCTATCTTGGAGTTTTCTTTTCCATACCTTGCGCGAGGCGATGCAGGTTATTAATTGGTGTTAAGAACAGGTTGATCTGACCTTGATGGAAGCATATTGTATGAAGTCATTATGCAACCCAATGTTACAAACGTTGACAAGGGCGGATGAGACGTGTTCGAAATCAGCGTGCTTTGTTTTTTACTTAGCTTTTTTTTACACACAAAGACCTATAATTTAAAGCTTCCAGTTAATGTTTTAAATTTAAAAATATTCAAGTATTTGTATATTAGCTTTTTATCTAAGCAAAATTTTCTGTCATTTCCTCGTTTTTACCACAAAAAAAAAAATCTGCGTTTTTCCGGTCCATGGCAACCATAAAGTATGGGGGAAATGTACCCGCATTTGAATGGAGTCTGAGAAACCTTTTAAGAGGAAGGGGAATGCCTCAGCACACCCAACCGGAGCTTAAATCTCGACCTCCCAGTTTACGACAATCGAGACAATAATGATCCAATAGTCCGCGTGGCCACCGATGTGGATAAACACTATCTTACACGGGGATTTGTATGATTATCCATCCATTATCAATCAACAGGCGGATAAAACATCACAATGCGGGGATTAAATGCGCCTGGTCAAGGATAGAATTCTGGTTTCTAGAGTGTTTTAAATCATTCTAGGGATTTGTGGGAAAATTACATTTACTTCACTAATATCGATATTTACCGTTTGATACCGTATATACATATATTATTAATGAAAGATATAAAAAAAATCAACATTTTCGTTAGTAAAAAGTCCCATTAGAAACAAATTCCGGATAGAATTTTCTGATAATTCTTCCGATACTTATGTACTCTCATCAATACCTTTTTTTCTCTCGATACCATCTATGTCGCAGGCAATGCCAGTGACGTAGCGAGTCTTGCTCTTGCTGCCGTGCCGAGGACTTCGTTGCCGCGCGCGGTGCGGAAAGGTGGTCGACCCTCGGGTTGTTGTTGGTATAGGTTCTTTCGGAGGGCAGGTGTGCTCCGCACGGCACTCGTAGGGGGGCCCCGCACAAGGAAACTCCGCTTAGAATAGGTTCTCCGCCACACAATAACAAACAGTTGCTCTACGGAACCGAACAATGATTGCGAGGTTGGATTGAATCATAGATCAGTGGATTAGATGTGCGTGAATAGCACTTAGGATGGGCAATAATGTTACTAACGTAATAGTTGAGAAGGGCATATCTGTTAACTTTTGCCAATAGTTCAAATTGGTTCGGAATGAGTGCTTCATTTATCTAGTTTTAATAGTTCGTGAAATAGTTGAGTCGTTCAATAATTTGCGATTGACCTGCAGCTAGGCAGGTAAAAAAAGAAAGCACGGCATATTACTATCTATTCGTATTATACGTTTGTGTAGCCCACTAATTACGATGATGTGTTATGTATGAAGGGTGAATCTAGAAGACGTGTGCCCGTATTTGCGAGTAAACACTCTAGATCCCTCCAAGACGTTCTTATTTTCAAAGGAAGCTAAAAAAAGGTAGCTAGATCTACTTTCAGCCAATTATACGACAAGTCATGTGAGCTCACTTTTGATAAATATCAATACCTATAAAATATCAAAAACAAAAAAGTTTTCCATTTTGGCCGCGCAAAAAATTGTTTTGTTTTTTCCAAAAGGACGATCGAAATCACTCTTTTAGTTCGATTATTTTAATTGTATGAATCATTAAAGCACTATTCGTTCGCGAACTACACATATCTAGAAAATTACCTTAATGGCAAGGTGTGCCAGTTTCAGTTTTATTATCAGTAACTGTTTAACGAGATTGTTTTTAGCATGAGACAGTAAATTTATACATTAAGAATGTACTTTGGACTCATCCTAGTCAATCTCAAAATGGAACGCATAAGATCAGGCGTTTCCACAAACAAAACCTGGATACAGGAACTGCCAGCTAATGACCGAGCATGCGCAACATTTCGCAACGTCTACCTAGACGAGTGTGGTTACGATGCGCGACTACAGGTGTAACAGCCACCAAGCAAATTAAAGCAATTTCCTCCTCTGATCCCATTTATTCTAGAGTTGGGAGAAGTTTTAAATCCGTTTCCTCCTCCCTAGATATCCTATTTTAATGTCACTTTTTTGCCTTTATTGACCAAATATTACCACTATTTTATAAATTAAAAATTAGCTGTTTTAGATTGAAAAAGGGGTTGCTTTGAGGTGTAGGTAATTGTGAAACAAAATAACTCCGAGAAAATGTTCTCCAAGCTATTATCCCTCCCTTCTGGAACAAATAGAACATGATGCAACTTAAAGAAAGACAGAAAGAATATACTAGAACCATTTCTTTCCAACTATATACTCAAAAAGAAGGCTCCACTTTCTATTATGTTCAAAACCTTGCTGAGAAGCGGTCCGCGCTAGGCTAACCTCACATTTTTACTCGACTTCCAGCCTAAAAGCTATCTAATTTAAGTTTCCGCATCGTGTGTGTACAATAGACTTATTTTAAAACGGCTTTTAAGTTAATAAAACAAATTTCTGCAAATTAACGTCCTTCACACACACATAGTAATAATACCAGACCCGCATACCCATCACGCCGAATTCTAACAAGAGACTCCACAACGAGAGTGAACAACTCCTCGTGAAAATATTCCCCCCTACAACTTGAATTCGAAATCGTAGGGATTCTAACCCAGGACTCCTCCCGTATGGTAAAAGCAATACCTTACAATTTCGCTTCAACAACGTGGGGCTTCACGAGAAAGAATCAACTCCTCACAACTTTCTGAACCGACTGATTATATCAGCATAAGAGAATTTCTATGAGTGAGAGCGAAAGCACCTACCAATTTTGCAAGGAAAGGTATTTTCACATACCTTTCAGGGTTATTTTCCATACCACAATAGACACGTGACCCACGGTTTTACTTCCCCTCCGAAGAAAGTTGTGCTGCGGATTTTTACCACTAAAGAGAAAAATTCCTCAACCACGGCTGGGTTTGAACCAACGAACATCGGGTCCTGAGCCGAGCACTTTACTTCAAGACCATTGTCAACAAATCTTATATATTAATTTGGTTATATTTAATGAGTATTTGTTGTATACTTTAATATGGCTTTGATAACGAAGCCATATTCGTCTCCAGTCATTACATTATACTCTTTGTTTTAACAGAAAACAAACAACGTCTTGAGAGTGCACTTCGCTTCTGACTGATTGTAAACGAGCTATAACCAGGATACCCTTGTGTTAAATGGTAGGTCACACCAATAAAGTTGGTAGCTAATTCAATGCGAACCGGCGGATATGTTGACCTTTACTAGGCTGAGCCGTAGAAAGATTTATAAATAAGACCCTAGCCATTGTGTGATTAAAGGGGCGTGAGAACAAAATAACAAGAAGATTAGCGATAACCTTACGGAGTTTCACTATGGACAGATTAGCTAAGAGAAAGAGAGAGTATCCCACACGTAGGCCCCCTTCCCTTTATGTATTGGTAAAGGATATTTGGTGCTACAATAGGCCGCTGGAGAAAGATGGTGTGCGGGGGAGACATTTAGGTACAAAGTGTTTCGCCGGAACAGTTTGGGTACAAGGTATTTCGCAGGAACAGTTGTGGTTTAAGTCATTCACGAGCTAAGTGTACCTGGATGACAGCTCAAAATGTTACTAGAAGTAATCCCTAATATATCACTACGCCAACAGCTGACATCTATCACTTTGGATGACTGAAAAAAGATAGTAATATATTAATGTGATAGTTAACCACAGTAATTTAGGCCAATATTATTTATTAATTTATTTAAGGTCAAACACAAAGTTTATTTATAGTTTTATTCCCCTTAAAAATATATTAACCCACTTTTACAAAAACTTCTAACGAACATAGCTTCAAAATGGCGATTGGCGAATCTAAACCATGTGGTTGAACACGATGGTAAACAATTTTTTTACAATGATGCACCCACGCAGTTGATGAAAATATTTTATTCAGTTAAATATTTCAAAATACAATAAAATCATTTATTGTGTGTAAAAAAAATTACAAGAATTTTCTCTTTTACAAGTAAATACGATGCCTGTATTAAAAGGTATTGATGTGTGCACTATATTACACAAAATCAGTAACGTTTCAAAACGAAAAATAAGTACTTTTAATTATATTTAAAATATTGTTTCGAGTTGGATAAAAAGAAATTATTAAAAAAAGTGAAATAGTATGAGAAAACAACAGGTAATTAACGATCTTTACATTTATAACAAAACAGTGATCTTTTATAAGTGTTGGCAACCCAAAATCTAAACATATGATTTTTGAACTGTCACCCAGGTAAAAACCTATCGTGAACGGAATATTCAAGGTATTTCGCCATGACAGTAGGTCGTGGGATAAAATATGGTGTGCGTGTAAGGCATTTAGGTACTAATTATTCCGCCGGAACCATCTGGGTACAAAGTATTTCGGTGGAAGAGTTTGGGTACAAGGTATTTCGCCGGGCCAGTAGGCAGTGGGAGAAAGATGCGACGCAGTTCCCACGTGGCCGCCCAACGAAAACAAACAGGTCACGTTACACAAACACAAAGATCACGTGACCGTCGACTCAGCCAATCAGCGCGCGGCAAGCCAGAGTTCACGGCAGTTTAATCGATATCGCTCCCGCCGCATAGGTGAACAGAGTAGCGGTCTTTCCATCAAAACATTACAACATGCGCAGGAAGGTGCTAATTACTCATTATCATTAGCCCCCTAGTTGTACTGTCAGGTAGTATGATGGCATTCGTCCTACCAAAATTTAACTCTTCGGTTACCAGTACCGCTGGGCAAGCAGGCTAAACGTTCAACTCGCCTAGATTTACTTGCCGATAATGGGAAAGTTGAGGTTTCAAATTCCGGCCAGGTTTGTGCACATTTTTTTCCTTCTTCTTCTTCTAATTGCTGTTGTCACCCTTCCTGATTTAAATGCGAGTACATTTACTAGAATTCTCTATTCCTTGTCGTCAGTTACATCTCATAACTTCAAGCCTTTAAAATAATTTTATGCCGTGGTCTAGTCTAGCTCATGATATATAGGAAGTTATCAAGCGAATAAAACACGACAGCTCCCACCATTGAAACCGATAAGCCCACCAAAATGTTGTACATCTAGATATACATTCATTATTTGAAAAGACAAGATTAAATTTTAAGCGTGTAAGGTGTAAATGCGGTGTTTACTGTAAATAAAGCTCTCCATGGTATGATCTCACCAATGAACTAAATCGAGCGAGCGGTCGCCACCGTTAGTTATGATAGTGCCAATATTTGAGGATAGAGGGTGTCATGTGGTCAGTACAACGAGCCTTCCAGCCGTTAATTTCCGTTTTCTAAACCGGAGCTGCTACTTATTGACTCAAGTAGCTCCCCATATGTCCTCACGAGGCTGAGTTTGACTTCGTTTCAGAACCAATGCTTCACTGATGAATTTTGGAAGCGGCTAGGATCGAATCCGGAACCTCTGGATCTGTAGCCAGGAGTTAGCGATAAGAAAGATAATTTATACTTTTTGTTATGGTGAGGTGGAAGAGGACGAGAGAAAAGGCCAGTTGTTTTGCAGTTTTTATAACAAAACTACCCGCCTAGGTGGCGTAGTTGGCTAACGCGCTTGTCGTGTTGAAGCTCTACTGCTGAGGACGGGGAGATCGAGGTTCGAATCTCGGTCGGGTGAACTGGGAGGTGGTTTTTCCTTAATGGTTTTCCACCCTCCACGCAAATGCGGGTTCACTTCCTCTAATTCAACCTTCCCAATTCCTAATCCATTAGAGTAATTAGTACTTAAAGCGTATAACCCGAACGGGTAGTAAGACGCGGTGCTAAATATTAATATAAATATATAACAAAACATTTATTTGTCCAAAATATACAAAATATTGCTCCAGTAGCAACATTTGATTAATCTTCTCTACGTGGTGATCTCAACACTTCTTGAATATCTGTCAAGGGTGTCTTGGAATTGAATGATAACTTAGTTTCTAATGCCGCTATGATGAAAGATATTCAACAATTACTGATGATTTCACCATTTAAAGAAAATTAAACTAAACGTTGCTAATAGAGCAATATTTTACTTATTTTGGCCAAAAAAATCTAGCTGTAAAAAACTGAAAAAACACAAACATTTTCTCGTGTCACCTAAATTCCCACCTTAAGGTACCAACTAAAAAAAATACTACGTTACTTTGCCAAAATTAACGTAGACGTGAAAAGAGAACAAGGGACCTTGAGAATAAAATATTGAAAAGGAAGAAACCATCACCAAAATAAAACATAATTTAGAGAGGGGGAAAAAAACACAAAGTTTTTCATTTATTTTTTGAATCAAAATAAAAACATTCAGCTCAGAGGATATACTTTTTTTTTAAATTTCATTTTCTTTTTTATTCCCTCCCGCGTCTACTAAATATACCCGCCGCCAAGCGGGGAGATGTTCCGGTCTAGCGATTTATTGACGCAGCCGCCGCGACTGCGCAGTAGAGAAAGAGTGACGACCAGTACAACCAATGGGAGCGCTCGGCGGGGAACGGCATTCCACAGTGTGTTTACCTCACCAAGGTCATCACACCCAACCATTCAAGGAACTACCACCGACACTAGATGGATACGGCAGGGAAGCATGACCTGCACACAAAAATAATATAGAAAAAGAGATCGTGAGAGGGGGGGGAGGGGGTCATGAAGTAGCTTAGCGCCCTCACTGTCCTTAAAATGTGAAGGTGGGTGGCAAGGCTAACAACGTACAGTTTTCACACATGCACGTCATGGGAACTTCAGCGCCGAGACAATTTTACCATCTGCATCGGTCGAGCGCGTAACTTTCGTGAAAGACTAGATTGCCGATGACGCCAAGATCAGGGTTCATATCTCTATCGGGTGGACAGGGTGGTTTACCCTAAATTATTTCCTATTCTTCCTCCAATCTAATTTGGGTACATTTCTTCCCACTCATCCCTAACGCAGTTCCGGTTGATACGGGAAAATATTTCTAGTGTTCCGGTTGATAAAAACACTAGTTTAAAGCGTTCCGCCTGCACACTAGAACGCTACTTCTTTGTTCTTCCCATCGTTTTTTAAAAACGATCTCTATTCTAGTTTGAACGACTACGGATCCTACTACGTATCTGTGTAGTGTATTGGATTTTGAACGGACATAGATGCTACTTATTACGCATCTGTGTAGTGTTTTGTATTTTGTATTACACTGGGTTTTCCAAGAATTTGCTTCACAACAGAGACGATGATTCCTATAACAAGACAATGACTTCAACACAAATATTTCCCAGGTGTTAATCTTTCTTTCCCTTCACACTTTGTAGCCACTATTGTGGGGATTATTTTTGGAAAGGGTATTTACTGTTTCTATTCGTAGGTAGAAGATTTTTATAACTTTGGTTTTACATTGTCTTTCATAGTGTAAATACCGTACATATTTGAAGTTTGAACGCTGTGCCACAAGTCAGAAAAAAAGAGAGAGAGACATTTTGTAAGAACATTTATTTTTATAAAATATTTTTCACTTAAGATTATATCTATCTACTATGTCACGGATTACCTGGACGATCTCGTGAACCCCATGGATGAGCCTCGGAAACCTATGGGGGTCCGCGGATCTATACTAGACCATGCGGCCGCCACTGAAGCCGGTACCCATTACTACTCATTTGATATTTTTTTCTGGTGTAACGTTCTTAAAATGAAGTTAACTAAAGTAAAACTTGGGAAATCTCGATTCTATTTGTTTCATTAAAAATTTTGGAAAATTTTCCATCTCACATCTCCAGACGCATCTTAATGCGTAAAGCCCACATTAGACTAGATTTCCAGTGACGGGGAAGGGAGCTCAAGGTTCGAATTTTGGTTGGATGCACTGGAAATTGTTTTCTCATCAGTCATCACCATTCTATGGGAATGTGGGTGCATTTAATCTCTCCCTGCTCATTAATACCCTTTGGATTAAGTAGCTAATGAGCTTGATGCTAAACGTACTAATGGGGAAAGGTGGGTTGGTGGGTCACATCTGAACCTTTTTTCTTTTATTCCCCGAGCATCCATCGGTGAGATTGTTTCAACGTTTTAATGGGTTTACTTGCGTGTATATAACGCTAAAATATAAAAAGCCTAACTTAACTCGAGGATATAGGATTTTTTTTTTGTCAAAATAAATACAATATTACTTCAATACAAACATATAGTCAGTGCTCGAATTGGGAAATTTTAACAAACGGAACGGTAACAATTAACAACCAACAATTACTTAATCAATTTTACAGCCTGAAGGTGACCTGGAGGTCTAGGTGTAAGGTGTCAGACTTCTGTGCTGGCGGCCGGGGTTTGATCCTCGGTCCCGGCACAGATTTATCTGATTACCAAACCCTTCC
>CABFOV010001802.1:80133-103324 GCA_902141375.1 Timema poppense | reverse complement strand
AAAAGACATAACCCCTCCCCCATCACTCCTTCCCAACAGTCAAGAAATAATTTAATGACTTAAGGCCTTCTCTAACTTAGGCCTTGGGCGTAGCTAGACAAACTATTCTGCAGTCATGTGTGGAGGTGTATCATACCCGTGGGCTCAGTGAATCATAAATTGCTACCTTTCAATATCGACGGAGTGTACAAGCTGCCGGTTGATGACGTAGAAAAAAGAGGACTGTTATCGATTACGTGGCAATGATGATAATACTCTTGTTTACCATATTTAAACTTCATATTATTTCACAAACCTTTTGAATGTTTTTTCCTCTTTATTATCACAAACCATTTATTTATGTTAAAGATATACGAGGGCAGCTATAAAAATATTAATAGCTAAATGTAAAATTTCACGCTCTATTTAAGCTGTAATTGCCACAAAAGTTAAGAGAAAAAACTAAAGTGAAATTACTAGACTTTTCTTTCCTAAATTTGATTATGGAAAGTAAAATTATACTGTAATATTTGGGGAAGTATTGTTAAAAGTGATTGATAATATTTTTAGTGATAATAATAGTAGTAATTAGAAAATAATAATTATTTCCAAATATGTTGACAAAAGTTACTTTTAGACAATGTTGGCATTACTGATACCATCTGCTAGCTTCTGCTAGCTGTCATGTAAAACCATAGAAGTGATAAGTCCACTGTATGTATCCACAGTAAGTCTACAACTTAAAGGTTCGTTAGATGTGATATATATCCATTCGGAGTTGGGCACACACTCAGCTCTTAGGTTGGTTAGTGCTGCCTGTACCATCTGGTAGAAATATTATGTATTAGGGGTGTTCAGGAAGTATGGTAGTTCCCCATTGCCATCCACGCTGAATTTCAATGAGCGAGAAGTTTTATTAATTTGACTGGGAAAGGTATTTTCACCTACCTTCTCGGATTCTTTTACATGGCACAATCGACATAGGATCGACGGCTTTACATCCCCTATAAAGGAAGTTGTGCTACAGATTTTTATATCTTGAGAAAAATCCGTTGGACTCAGGTGGATTTGAACCCATAATTATTAGGTCCTGAGGCGAGAACTTTACCCCAAGACAAACGAGGTTGACACACTTCGATGCCATACATCAGTAACGCAGCCTACCTTGGGTCTGTATCACACTGTTATATTTATTTTATAATAGGAAAGAACTTAATTTAAAATATATGACTAAAGAGTCTTTGATAAAAAGCGTGTTCTTTTATTACCTCATATTTTCTTCAAAGTTTGTACAATATAGCTTATGTGATTATTAAATGGACGTCAATCATATCAACAATATTTACGAACGGACAGTGAAATTTTGAAAAAAATTGTCACCAAAGCTGCTCTAACAATAAAAATAAAAATTGTGGAGTATGTGTTCTCATATTGGACCGTTAAATTTTTAATTCCCTGGCTTGTATAAGTTAAACTTTAAGATTTTACCATTTTCTTTGATAAAACCTTAGAGCATGTTGCTTAAGGGGAATCGTGCATCGGGTTCTTTTTGAGATAGCAATTTTTTTTCTCAGCAAGACTAATTCTTATTGTATTTTGATTTTAAAAATATATATGTTTTAAAATTTTTAATTTGCTTTAAAATCTGTGTTAACTGATAAAATATGATTAATTTAGTTTTATAAAACTATAATTTCTATGTATTTGATTTTTTTATATTTGACTTAATGACTTACTTTAGATTAAATTGTAAATATTTCAATACAATTGCCTAAATACTTTTTAAATAATTAAATATTACTTCCAAATCTAAAAATAACATTTTTATAGGGCAGTTTTTAATTGATTATTTAATTTTTATCTTACTGTGTTAAGGTTTTAAATTTATATCAATTTTCTGGTGGATTAGTTGTGAACTAGCAGATGTTTGATTATTGCATCTAAGAGGTCGGCTTTTAAAACTTTAGATGAATCCATCTCGTGGTGTAAATAGCTCTAACACCACTTCACTTAATACATTTTTTGCGTGGAGCTTCCATGTTTGATTGACTCAACAATAGAGTAGACAAATACTCCTCCCCTCTTCCCCCTTATTATTTTCTTTCACAGCTTGAACTTGTGAAGGCTGATGACAGCACACCCAGCTGTGGACACCTATTTCACTACGTTACTATTCTCACAAACGATGCTGACGTCATTGGAGCTAGCGGTGACATATTTTCGACATTTTGAAAAACGTTTACTCTGTGAGAGAGGAACATGTATAAGATAATTCGGTTTCTCAGTATAGGGCGTTGCTGCTTGAGCGAGTGTGATTTTTTCTCCCAGGGATATTTATTTACACCATTTCTTTCACTGCGTCTCCAGTTGCAATTATGCCATTTAAATGTAGCATTTGTGAGGGGTCCTACGCAAAGATCTCCAACCTTTTAGACACAAACATCAATGTCATCAAACACCTCCAAATCCTGCTCCAGAGTTTCACCAGGATGCCTTTTGGGTCGAGGAGGTATTGTGCAGTACATTAGACCAAGTCGAGAAAGAGGAATAAAATCGTGTCAAGTGATTAAAAGAACTTGAGAAAAACCAAAGATATAACGTTGTGTTATTGGAAGAGGCCATGAATGAAACGAACGTTATTGTGCTTGCTGGTGTGGGAAGAGTAAGAATGCCAAGCAAAAACTTTGGAGAAATTGTCAATATGCGTTCTAGCGCCTCTCAGCGTGTCCTGAACTATTTTGGAGGTGACTCCTACTCATTTTCTAGATAGTAAAAGAGATAATATTCTCTCCTGATGTTTTTTATTAGGTAAAAGAGTAATTATGTTTTTATTGCTACCATAATTATATAATTCATGTTGCACTCTAAACTTATTTACCTGTAGTGGTCACAAGACCTAAATAATAATAATATTAATGCTTGTAAAAAACTCTTATGTGGTTGTTGTGGTTGCACGCTATGAATGTTTTAAATTAATTAATTGCTGATTGTCAATTAAAAAAACTATTAATTTTTTATGCTGTTTGGAAATCCTTTGATATTCAAAGACAGGTAAGAGCTAGCAATAGACACGTGACAACTTTGCCAAGATGAGATATCAAATAGCGCAGATTGGTAAATGTGATGCTTTATTGAAGTATACTTGGAATATTTATTTACAAAAAAAGTTGTAGAATATGTATTTACAAAATATATTTACACCTTGAAGTATATTATACATGTTTAAGCGTAGAGGAAACAATAACCAATTTCTTGAGGTCGTAGAGGGAATAGAGGCATTGGTACTAAATATCTAAAATAATTTATAAAGCCCGGTTTTAAATATATATACACAGACAGACGATTTTATTTAGAAATATTAAAAAAAACAATTAATCAAATTTGATTGGAATTTTTATGTATATATACAAACAACAAAATCTATTTGACTAGAAATAATCAGGTAGGTGAAGGATTGTACTGGCGGATGGATAAATATTTTAAAAAAAAGTATCCCGGGTGCATAAAATAAACCAATAAAAAATATGCGTGTTTTCATGCAGAAAAAAATATGAAAATAGATCTCAAATCTTTGAAAAATAGTATGTTAGTGGAACTGTCTAGAATGAAATAAAAAAAGATGATTATTCAGCCCATCTAAATGATCACCTTTAAGTCATAGTGAGCGCGTTTACAAGGAATCATATACCCAAATGGCAACTTATTAAAATCCTCATTTATCCATCGTTTGTTGTACATTGCCCGGTAAACTTTTAATGTCATTCCGGTTGCGGTCCCGCGAACCTTGCACACCGTTTTTGTTTTGGCAGGATCGCCACCAATACGAAATCGCTACGCGTAATTCTGGGGGACACCAGATACAAAGGCTCTAATATACGTTCCCAGATCGTAATCTTGAAGTTCGTCATTGAGGTCACATAAAAAGTCTCCGGTTGGTGGACTCCAATCGCAGGGGAGTTCCGTGAATAGAACGCTTTCTGTATCATGATACAAAATGCGGTCCCCCAATTTTTCAAGGATGCTGTATGAGTACAACCTCGCCATAGCAGTCGTGTAGCATGCTACAACCACACTCGTGTTAGGGTTAGGGCGCAACGCGTCACGTACATCCTTGTAAATGAGGAACATAACCCCATCATTAACATCAATGACGCTTTCCACGGTCGGTGATGTACGGATCCATTAGGTACTTGTTTAGTTTTTCTAAGTACTTTATGATGCACAACTATACCAAATTTGAGCCCTCTAGATATTCAGGAAGTAGGATAATCTAGTGATAAGTGGGTGGGTGAGTGAGGGCTTTCGCATTTATATATAGAGAAGATAAAAAATAACAAAACTAGGCCTACTTTATAGATTCCCGGTGCGAAGAACGGATACACCAGCTATGCATTGTAATCTTATATGAGTAAAAACACATGTCTTAATTTGAATCGATGGATATAGGAAAGTATTGATCTTTAATTTATATTCTATATTTATTTTGAGCCAAATTTTTTCACCCACTCAAAGTACGCCAACTATCCCTATCTTGAGTTAGTTCTATCCAGTCCACCTCACTACATCCTATCACTTTCAAGTCCATTCTGATGTTATACTCCCATCTGCATCTAGGTCTTCCCAATGTTTGGGAGAGGGGGGAACCATTTAAGAATAAACACCCTTAGAACACTCGGCCGGGATTCCAGCCTCAACCTCCCCATTTACCAGTAAACTATACAAGATGAGCTTGACGTTTATTCAGTGTGTTGGTAAAGTAAATCTATAAATCATTTATAAAGACAGTTTTTACTATTGTATATCTCTACACTTCCTTTAACAAATTAATATAGTATCTGTTCATGGTAGGTTTTTTTTACCTGGATGACAGTTCAAAAATCATATGTTTAGTTTTTGGGTTGCCAACACTTGTAAAAGATCACTTTTTTTGTTATAAATGTTAAATTTTTTAATTACATGCTATATTTTACATTTGAAATAACGTAAACTTAAGCTTTCTTACACTTTTTTATAACTTTTAATCATTTCTTTTTACCCAATCCGAAACAATATTTTGAACATAATAAAAAGTACTTATTCTCCGTTTTGGAATGTTACGGTATCTATGATGTGTAATATGGTGCATACAATAATACCTTTTAATATAGGCATCGGTGACCTGGCGGTCTTAGGGGTAAGGTGTCAGACTTCTATGCTGGCGGCCGGGGTTCGATCCTCGGTCCCGGCAAAGATTTATCTGATTACCAAACTCAATCACCCTACCATTACACATTAGCGTAAGTGCGTATAACCCGAACGGGTAGTGAGACGCGGTGATAATAATAATAATAATAATATAGGCATCGAATTTACTTGGAAAAGAGAAAATACTTGTCAGTTTTTATATATGTCATAAATTATTTTATGGTTATTTTATCGTATTTCGAAATATTTAACTGAATAAAATATTTTTATCCACCGCGTGGGTGCATCATTGTAAATAAATTTATCCGTCACTATCAATCACATGTTTTAAATTCGTCACTCAACATTTTGAAGCTATGGTAGTTAGTAGACCTTTTGTGATAGTGATGTGAATAATATTTTTTTAAGTAGAATAAAACGATAAATAAGCTTTGTGTCCGACCTCAATTAAATATATAAATAAAATTAGCCTACATGGCTATCTATCAAATCCATACATTACCATACGTTTTCATTACAACTATCCAAAGTGACAGATGTCATCTGTTGGCGTAGGGATGCATTAAGAATTATTGCTAGTAACTTTTTGAGCTGTCATCCAAGTAAACTAAGGTAGTGAATGTATTATAGTTAGGCCTACTGTATTATTGTATGTTTATCTAGTAAAATGCTGCTTTATTTAATCTTTGATAAATGAATCATCTCTACGGTAATAGCATTCAAAATGATATGTGGAAAATTACTTTATTGTAGCCATTTGTAATTTAAACCCAGGTCTGCCACGTGATAATCAAACAAGCTCACGATTCTATGACGGTTTATTTGTTCGTAATCGTTTATGTTAGTGGTAAGTCCCTTTTACCGCCTCAAACAACTAATTCGGAAAGATAAGGAATAGTTTCAAGAATCAATAAGTTAGGGGGTTCAAACTTGATAGTGTTGTATTAAAATGATTCAAGTACAGATTTAAAATACGCGGTAGTAATTTGAGCTCAAGACAAAAACACAAATCCGACCTCCACAAAGCTCCAAGCTCAACTGGCGATTTATTGGCCAATGCAGTTATATTTCAGTAATTTTGTGAGTGAAGGGGTTCTAGGAGGGGGTCATTTTATCATTTTTACCCTTTTGGAAATAAATTCGGCCCATGACGAATTTATCACGTGCACGATTCGCCTTAAGGTAAATCTTTTAAAAACAGTTTTTTAGTACCACGTCTTAATAATAGCACTTCGGACTACACGAATGTGTACTAGGAGGTAGAGTGTAAAACCATTTAGGAAAACCACCCTCATTACACCCAACTGGTATTTGAATCCCGATCTCCCCGGGCAGTCCGGTCTATCGTGAAAGTGACGCCTTAGACCATTCGACCACCCAAGTGGGTCACGTCCTATTCTGGTTTACATAATTTGTCGATGTGAAAGAGGAATGGATCTAATTATTTTTAATGTGTTGCGCATCTGTCACGTTGACTTTAAATTAGAACTTCTAAAATATTCTAGTTTCGAAAACATTGTAATAAATTAGGAGAGCTAAATTATATACAATATATAGGATGATTATCTATAATATATAACTTGTTGCTTGACGGTTTAAATTGTTCGACGTAATACACTTTAAATTTACAGTACTACTAAAATAATGTTAGTTTTTTTTAAATTGTGAAAATAAATATTTGTCTAGCAATTTAAATTCTGCCACATCAAGCAGTTAAACTGGCTATTTAGATGATAAGCAAAACAAATAACTGAACTATATCAAACTAATATAAAAACTTTACATTTTGTTTTGTAGTCAAGTTATATTAACATTGGTATAAAAAATAAAATTGCTTATGGATACACTGTAGAAATAATATTGAGCGTCAGGGCTACATTTATCGTAGCCCAGTTTGTGGACACATTAGCCAATGTGAATGTACCGTTGCCCAGGGGACGTCCGAATATAATAACCGTACATTCATTCAGTGGAGATTATTTCCATGTCCCGATGAGATGAGATGATTGTGATAGTGAGGATTCAGTAGAAACTTTTAAACCTAAGTTCAGATTAATTAAGTCAAATAAGAATTGATATTTTTAATTTATTATCTTTATTAACTTCATTTTTAAATTTAACACTTTATTTCTTATTTGATACATGTCTCTACTTAAAATGTATATAATCACAAATAACGTTATCTACGTACTATCTAGCTTCTTAGTGTAACACTCAACAATCTTCAATATGCTTTTATAATAGTGTAGCTTATTTCATGAGAATTTTAAAATCTTTTTATTTGAATATAGTTTACATATATTTTTAAATCATCCAAGTATCAAATTTGACAGCTTAACAAATTGAAGTTTTTTCTATTTGTATCAAATTCAAGAAACATTTTTATATTTTAAAAAGAATATTGTATTCCATTTTAAAATTTCATTTAGACACAATTTTTTATTCCAAATTAACACAGGCCAATATAAGTAGTTCTAGTTCATCATTTTAAAATTTTTAGAATCCAAAATATCACAATTATATTATTATTTCTATACATGTTTTTGAATTTCCTCATAAGAACCTACGTGTCTACCAAGTTTGGACCAAATTAGTCATCAGATTCAATAGTTGTGAAATCAATACATCTTTCGATTAAAAGAAAAAGACTATTAAAGCCCTTTTTGATTTCTCAGAAGGATTTTACTTGTGTTTTTCAAACATGATATGACTCTACTGAAATAACTTATCATCTCTATAATACGAGAGTGTATACTCTTGTCAGAGACAATATAGACAGTTTTTATGGGTCTAAATTGAAAAATGAGAACTTAAATAGAAATGTGTTGAAATGAAGATGTGCAACAGCTAATAAAATAACCTCTTTTTTTTTATGAAAGTCTAAAAGATCACATCCCATTCAGCCCTCTCCCATCCAGATGCATCTCCGTTACCGCTGGGGCTATGGGGCCTATCTTTGGGTGGGAGGTACCCTTTGAAATATTGCGAAGAGGGGGTACACTTTGAGACCTTATCTGAACAAATTTCCAACCCCAACCGCCTGTGGCCCCCTACCCCCAGTCGCATCAACGGAAAGATTCTCCGACTCCTTTCTCGCCCCTCTTTCCCCCTATCCACACAGACGCATTTCCGGATCATATATTTAAGATTAAAATTTACGTTTCTTTGTGTTTTATTAATTTAAGAAAAATAATTATTGTATTTGATACAGACAAAATCTTTATTAAAGGATATAATATTGTTTTCTATTTTTATCTAGGTATTGCGCAATTTGCACGTGGGTTTACTAGTATAGTCTGCATAAATGAATATATGATTAAAATATTGAACCATTTTTACTTTCTCCTCAACACCTTGAAGAGAAAAAATATTGTGATCGTCAAAAAAAAATCTAACTCGAGATTTTAATTAATGTCGACGTTTCATGACTCTCTGAAACAAAAAATGTTGTTTTCAAAATGTCGTCTCTCTGTCTGTACCTCGGGCTAGAGCCGAAAGTGTTTTGCCGATTGGGCTGAAACTTGGTATCTGGGGTTTTCATAAGGCTCCCCCGAAATTTTCTTGGAATTAGATATCTAACCCTAAATTTAAGGGTAGTTATACTAAAGGGCAAAAAGAGAAAAAAATCTATTTTCTCGAAATTCGCTTTAATGATTTTGATTATATTTTATATATAAACACCGTTTTTCATTGTAAACAAGCTTGCAACTTTCATTTTCTCACGAACGTAACTTTGAGCGTACTTTACATGCGGGAAATTTTCCAATTTTCATCATTTCCCCGCAACTATTTGAGATACGTAAAAATAAAAAATCATTTATTTCAAATACATTGTTATAAAACCAATAATTTCTTAGCTATAAGAAAATAATATATATATATATATTAATATACATATAAATATATACTTTTTAATTCATGTCTTTGAAAACGAATTTGATTCTTATGATCTTTGGTGGACAAAGATATTCCTCTTTTTTAATTTTTTCTGTAACAGTGTTCCTAGTTCCTAATACTATATAGAACGTAACTAGCCGTGTACTATATTATTTAACTTATGATATTTGGTGTAGTGGCTTTACAACAATGTATAAACCTATTATTTCGTTTCACAAATCTTACACGTTCTTAGTAAAGGTCTATTTTAAGATAAAAGCGGGGAAAAGTCTGTGTGGTGCCCTGTACCATTTATTTAAATAATTATGTTTTTATATCAAACTAATTTTGGCTCAATTTCAAATGAAAATTGTTCAATGCATCGTAATGAGTACTAGGTAGGTTACATATGTATGATTTCACTTACAGCTCTGCGACTGTTGGAGACGGCCTGGGACCCATGTACTTTTTTTGGCGACGTCGTCGATACATGGTGGCCATGCTTGCATTTTTTGGGTTCTTCAATGTTTACGCTCTACGCGTCAACTTTAGCGTTGCTATCGTTGCAATGACTTCAAACAGAACTGTAGAAGAAAACGGTACTAATGTTGAATATGTGAGTAGATATTACAAACTATACTTGTGTTCAATCAAAACGTTAAAGTTTATACCCATTAAAATTAATATTATACTAGAAAAAAAAATCTTGTTCACGTACAGCCAATATTCCACTAGGTGAAGAAAATTTTAGTTTTTTTTAAAGTAGTTCAATTACAAAGTTATTTATCACTCATCAAAAGGCACAGGGGCTATAAAGATAGCGTAGATTGATGTACCCGCATTCGCTTAGAAAGTAGATAAGAAAATCACCACCATTGCATTATAATGAGAGTCAAACCTTCGTGTTCTCCATCATTACCATATCAGGCTTTTGTGAGTTGACACCAGTTGATTTAAACTTTACCATACCATGTCTGTTCCATATTAGTGAGGTCTCAGGGACTTCTCAGTCCTGTCAGCGCCCTCTAAGTCCTGTCAATGCCACCTCAGTCCTGTCAATGCCTTCTCAGGTCTGTCAGTGCCTTCTTTGTCCTGTCAGTGTTGACTCAGTGCCTTCTCGGTGCTGCCAGTGCCATCTCAGTGCTGTCAGGGCCTTCTCAGCCATATGAGTGCCTTCTTAGTGATATCAGCAGTGCCGTCTCAGTCCTGTCAGTGCCTTCTCAATGCTGTTAGTGCTTACTCAGTGCTGTTAGTGCTTTTTTAGTGTTGTTAGTGCCTTCTCAGTCATATAATTGCCTTCTCAGTGCTGTTAGTGCCTTCTCAGTCCTATAAGTGTATTTTCAGTCCTGTCAGTGCCAACTCAGCCCTGTGCTTTCATTGCCTTCAGTACATTTTCAGTGCCGTCATTGCTGTCAGTGGCATCACAGTGCAATCCTTATTTGTCTGACCCAAGTATCTACACAAATACGTAAATCACTGAAATGTATCCTTAAAGTGTCTAAATCCTCTAGTTCTACGGCCACGTAAAGTCTACTTTTCAATTACGTATTCATACGTCAAGTGGGGTGACCTGGGGGTCTAGGGGTAAGGTGTCGGACTTCTGTGCTGGGGTCCAGGATTCAATCCCAGGTCCCGGCACAGATTTATCTGATTGCCAAACCCTTCCTTCACCTCTGACAAGACGTGTATTAATCATAACTTGTGAAAGTGGGGAATGCCGGGCCTCCACCGTGGTTTGGATTCCACGTTAAACTGTAGGTCCTCCATTTCATCTCACAATCACCCTACCATTACACATTAGCGTAAGTGCGTATAACCCGAACGGGTAGTAAGACGCGGTGCTAATAATAATAATAATAATAATAATAATAATTAGTACATATGCGTATAACTTTAATAGTAAGTGGCATGCGGTTCTAAATATATAATAATTACGCCAATGTGTTAAGGATGACTACAGTTGAATCAAGGTGAAGTGCACCCACATTTGCGTAGAAGGAGATTGTAAAACCATTTATCAAATACATCCTTAGAATACCTACACCCGACCTAGATTTTAATCCCGATCTCCGATCTCACCCCCGACTATACGATAGTCGAAAAGGTTCTCCTTGCATTTGATATTAATATGTTTTCTTGGAGATTAAGTCAGACAGAAAACAAATATTAGATATATACGTATTAAATAGTACATTATATTAATAGAGAATAATCGTTGTTCAAGTAATTTGTAAACACTATTGAAATCAATCACCCCGCTTTGGGCGTCCATTGAAACACTACGGATTAATTCCCTGATATAATAATGCTGTGATGATGTTTAGGTTGTCTATAGCTATAGGGAGGGTTTCTTAAAACTAAACATATATCAATTTCATATTCTGAAAATGAAAAATGACTCCCGGACACGGGAATCGAACTCGGGACCTTCGGCTTAGTACGCCGATGCTCTTACCACTGAGCTATCCAGGATTCGTCCCGTGCCCATGGTCATTCTTCACTCATAGTTTAAGGCAGAGTCTAAGATTGATAATCACATGTTTATAAGCTGACGACTTCCGCACGTCCATCTTAGACTCTGCCTTAAACTATGAGTGAAGAATAACCATGTGCACGGGATGAATACTGGATAGCTAAGTGGTAAGAGCATTGGCGTGCTAAGCTGAAGGTCCCGGGTTCGATTCCCATGTCCAGGTTTCATTTTTCAATTTTCAGAATATGATATCTTAGAGGGATTATCCCCAATAAATGCATTAACAATAGTTTCGGCTATTTGTTTCATTAATATATAAATTTGTTGAGTGTAAATTACATAAATTGTACATGTGTGTAAACATTGGTTACAATTTACTTGTATGACAATACAAAAGTTATGATACATTATTTATTCGTTATCACATTTGATTAATCTTAATGTTCAGTCATCTTGATGAATACACGGAAATAAAGAATTTCCTGTTTAATGTTTCATTTTTATTTTCTTTATATCACTGAAAAATTGTAGCACTTGTTCTTGCTCTGTTCTTAAAATGTTATGTTCACATACAAATTTGAACAAAATTATAAATTGTTTTGGTTGAATAATCAGCTTTGTATTTCAGTTTAGATAACATTAGGTTAATTTTAAATTTAATAAATCCAAGAGTAATTTGAAAATCTTTAAAATTAATATAAATGTATACCTAAAAGTATCTTAAATTAAATTTAAATCTTAAATCGTTGTAATAAAATATAGATATTAAAATTATTTTTATAAAATGTTTAATATAATCATAATTAAATCAATTATTTCTATAAAAACTAAAATCTTTATGTGTGTTATTAGCTATCCAATCAATCACTGTTTACCAAATTCTCTACGATAAATATTTGTAGTACAACATAAATCTAATTATAAATTGACTTAATTAAACTGTTCTTAATACAAATTAATTTTACATATTCTTAATTGCTACCTTAATTCTACTTGAAAAATAGGTCAAGTTTTTCACAAATATTTGATTAATTTTTTATTGATTTGATTAATGTTTGATTATTTATTAATGTGACCTCATTTAATTTATTACCATAAAACTATTAATTGCTTGCCATTGAGCAAGGCATATTACATTATTACACTTTCAGTCAATTAATATTAACATCAGTTATTACATTATTACATTTTCAGTCGATTAATATTAACATCAGTTATTACATAGTTAGTTACATTCTCATTCAATTATTATTAACAACAGTTCTTTTCTAATATTGTTGTTTGCGAATCCTGGCTCTGTATTCAAGGGCAAACTACCCTTTTACTTTCTTTACCTTGCTAGTGACACAGCTGTCAAACCCTTCTACCTTAACTCCTTTATTTTTCCACCCTTTGTATTGGTCAACACGTTTTGGTGTGAGAGACAAAAACATACAATATTAAAGAAACTTTATTTTGTTTAAAATAGTTGAAATGAATATAAGACAATCTTGTATGCTTAAAGTTACGTTTGGAAATTAGTATAAAATCATGTCACACTACTGTGAAATATTGAAAATCATTTTCCCCATTCTAATTGAGTAATTATTTTATCATTAGTGAAAAAATCTTTAACTATATATCTCTCTTGATCAAAACTTTTTAATGTTGCCTATTTGCCTTAGGTACTTAAATAAAATAAAATCATAATTGAAAATCTGTTGCAATAGTTTAATTAGATACAACACCCTAATTAGCTCTCATTATCCTTGTTTGATACATCATTATTACATCACGTAATCACAGAATACCCTTTTAAACCTCTTCATAATCTCTTCCATATCTATCAATTTCAATGTAGATTTTACCATTGCACAATTATTACATTATTGGAAAACTTAAGCCTTTGCCTCATTAATATTGTAATTAATGACATCTCCATAAGCTGCGTTGTGGTAGCTATATGCTTGTGAACACCTCCTTGGTGGTTCGTTGACTCACCAGAATAATGAGATTACTAATCATCGCTTGCCCATAGCTAAGTCCATGCCTTAATACACCTTAACTCCTCAACGCTGATAGATGCCCTCGGGTCATCTTTAAACTCATTACGACGATTGCATAATCCAGATTATGGCTTGCCCATGGCTAAGTCCATACCTTAATAAACCTCAACTCCTCAATATACCTCGACTCCTCAACCAATACACCTTAACTCCTCTATCTGAAAAAGGCTTTTAAACAAGACACTATTGGCCTCTTATTTCCACTCACCCTAACTTACTGTAATACTGTACTCTAGAGCATATCTAAATTAATTTCTTTAGATATCTTAAATCTTATCCTTTAGTTAATTAGCTTATTCTGTGACTCCTTTAATATCTTAATCAATATCGTTGAATTTATTGAAAAGTAATTAATTAAATTAAAATAACCCCCCACACAAATATTAAGATTCATATCTTAATTCTCATTTACAGATTGCACCATTGGTGAAATAATATATTTATTCTGATTTCCAAGATCGTCTATTAATTAATCAAACTTCCTAACTTTCTCTTAAACTGAAACTATTTCTTAAACTGAAACTATTTAAATTCTTATAAACTTAATATTATCCTTTGAATTTACTCACATAAAACTTAACTAGTTGACAAATTGCAAGCAACCCCTCACCCTACTTTTCTAACTGATCTTAATCCTTTGCATGCTTCCTGAGGGATCATGCCCCCTACCTATTTTGTTCTCCTATTTTTAAATATATAATTTCCTGTAACTATTTTAAATCCAAATGAAATTTATATGATTCGTACAGAATTTATATTTTTAAACTTTATTTCATGTTTGTATATATAACGGTTTTGACTCTTAGTCATAAAGAAATATTATTATTTATGCTGCGTCGTCCCTTCAAGTAACTGACGTTGTACTACTTCTTCTCTTCTTTTGAACAATATATGTTTACCTTTAAATCTCTTTTTGGAGTCGTAGAAAATAACAAAAGATTTAGACAAATTGTTTTAGGGTGTACACGTTAAAAATAAAAACCCTTCTACCTTTTTCAAAAAAAAAAAATTAGTGTCACTCTTGATAGTTAAGGTTGTTAATGGCTTCTTTAGAATCTCTATTTTAGGGGTGACTTACAAATACGCACTTTGTTTCTTACCTTTCTTTAAAAAATACGCAGTTATACTTCGCAGAGTTTGTGTGTTGAATGTTTACTGTTTACTTACAATTTATACTTTTAATATTTCTTACTACGACTTAAAAATTATAGTTACCCTTATTTTACTTATTTAAAATCTAAGTCTTTAGCTAAACTTCTGATTTTTACATTTAAATGATCCGAAATTTAAATGTTTCTTCAATAGCCTCGTGGATCGAATATTTTTTGTGAGTCGTATTCATTTAAATTTGATGTCCCTGACAATGGTGATACAAAATTAAAATTTGGAGGTTTATGTATTTGATTGGTTGTTAATCTGGGGTGACCTGCATTGTTATTTCTATTAATTTGTCTATCACTCGAATTTATTTGCCTCGAAGGTCCTTGGTTCCTATCCTGTCGATACTCTATACTAGGATGTGGATATCTTCTATTTTGCTCTGGCGTTGGATAATTATTGTGATATCTCTACCTATTTTGTCCATTATTAATTTCTATGATTTGAGGGTTTGATGGTTGCCTAGGCCTATCAATATTATACCTGTTTGATTGATCATTGAATTCTTTGTTTCTTTGATATCTATCGTCAAATGCCATTAATACTCTCTCTACTTCTTTGATGTTTTGTTTATTTAAGCTAATTAGAACATCTTGTTCTGCAATTGGAAAATGATTCATTAGAAGACCTATCAATCTATTCTCTTCTACTGGGTATCTTAAATATTTCGCCTGTGTTACAAATTTATTGAAATATTCGCTCATAGTACCATCCTTGTCGTTATATTTTTCATTGAAAATTAATTGTAGAAAATCATCCTGCATGCTTCGAGACCAATATTTTTCCAAAAATATTTCCCTGGCCTGGTCATAGGTTTCCCATTCACTCTATACTATCTGCCCAAGATTTTGCCTCATTTTCCAGACCTGATTAATATATCTCTATTTTAACTTTTTTATTATTTTTTTCTCCTTTAAACACTCTTTCGACTTTGTTTGTGTACTGTACTGCTGAAATATTTCCTCTCTTTCCTCTAAATTTTGGAATAAGTGCTAATGACGTTTATCTTAGTCCTCTAGCAAATAGGTTGGTGGTATCGTGTAAATTACTAACTTTTCCAAGATTAATTTGGTTTTCAACCACAAAATCGGTAAATTTTTTATCTACCGCCTTGCTAAAGATCACATCTATCTGTTCTTTAATTAAAATTCTATTCGTGTCTTGCTGAGAACCAAGTACTGATTTTACCTCATTTATTTCTTTTACAAGGTTGTGTTGTACTACCTTAACATTAGTTTGTGTGTGTTCTACCTGTTCTTTTAACCCTTTAATTGATTCTTGCTCTACCGTTTCTATTCTATTTTTACTAGCCGAAATCTGTTCCATTAATTTTAATTGTCCCTTCCTTAAATTTTCTTGCTTTTCTGCCAAAATCTTTGTTACATTTTACCCTTCTAGTACTTTTTTATCTACCTCATTTAACTGTACTGCTAAGTTTTGATGAACCGTCTCTAATTGGTCAATTTTTTTCTCTAAATAACCAAATCTCTGCTCACAAACCTCCTTACTTAACTCTATTTTAGCACTTAGTTCTTCATTGATTTGTTCAAGTTTAGTCTGATTTTCATCTATTTTTTGATTAATTGCTTGTATATTTGCATATATTATTTGATTAATTTCTTGTCTACTTGTATTTATTTTCTGATTAGTTTTTCACTATTTGCTACTATTTGCTGTAACATTTTCTGATTACTTTCCAGTAACATTTTCATAAGTTGATTTAAATATACTATGGGTTGCCCCATTTTGTGTTCCCTATTCTTTTCTAGCCCTTCCTCATCTACTATAACAACTCTTTGTGTATTTTTTCTGCCCTATCTTTACTATCTCTCTCTGCAAATGACTCTTCATTGTCCTGCTCACTTTCTCTTTTTTACTCATCTGATTGTTCTAGAACTTACTGATGTCTAGGTTTATTTTCATATTCTACCTCATCAGATCAACTAGTAGCGTCACTATTATCATTTGAATCTGCCATTTTCCCTTCCAAAATTTATTAAAATTAATGATTATAAAATTTTAAAACAAAGTTATTTAAATATAATTAATTAAATTAAAAAATAATATAAATTTATCTAAGGCTTATCTGACTAATTTGATGTCTTCGGTCAGCTTGTTCCGCCTCAGTACGATGTTCATCGTTGGTGTGCCTTGTAGTGTGCCGTGCGTGGAACGTCTGTTTCACCTCGGTTCCCGGATGGATGTTCGTCGTCGGTGTGCCTTGTAGTGTGCCGTGCGTGGAACGTTTGTTTCACCTCGGTTCTCGGATTTATGTTCGTCGTTGGTGTGCCTTGTAGTGTGCCGTGCGTGGAACGTCTGTTTCACCTCGGTTCTTGGATTGATGTTCGTCATTAGTGTGCCTTGTAGTGTGCCGTACGTGGAACGTCTGTTTCACCACGGTTCTCAGATGGACGTATGGCGTCGGTGTGCCTTGTAGTGTGCCATGTGTCTTTCAGTTGGTGGAGTCTCTTTCTTGTCTCGGGAATTTGAGGATCCGCGTCGCGATTGGGCGCCAATTGTAACACTATGGAATCAATCACCCCTCTTTGGGCGTCGATTGAAACACTACGGATTAATTCCCTGATATAATAATGCTGTGATGATGTTTAGGTTGTCTATAGCTCCATGATTGAACGCCTATCATCACTGTACGGAGAAGATACCGTTTAACCAGCTGTCTATAGCTTCGTGTTCGAGCACTAATTAAAATAGTATAGTTAATAAATGTAAGAAAGAGAACTGTTGATGGCTGTTTATTCACACACGGTTTATTTAAATGACACTTGTTAATTACTTATACATATTCCAATTAAATGTTTTATATCATTGCACGCATGTGATATTAATGTAGGTTATTTTATACTGTATTAGACTGTGACTGCTAGTGTGTGGCTTGTGCGTGGGCGGAGATATCGGTGTAGATGTTTGGCTCCCGGATGGTGTGTGCTTGTGTGACTTGTGCGTGGGCGGGAGATGCCTTAAGCATACGCACAACGGTTTATATATGACATACCCCTTGCCCTTTTCTCCTCTCGTCAACAGTGTAAAAACCAACTAATAGAAAGAGTCCTGGTGACAGGGGTTGTGAATGCTAGCTTCTTATTGGTATAGGGAAGTGGCGTCTTATGCCAAATACTGCGGAGTTGTTCCTTTTAACAGGAAATAGCGCTAGTTGTTCTTTTAACAGGAAATATGGTATAAAAATATATTTTAAAGGTGAAATCCTTTACCCATTATTTCTGAGAAGCGCGTTTTACTTCATGAATGAATCTTAAAAGGATACTCTACATATATTACTTTGAAGAAAAATTACCTTCATCCATGACTTTTTACATAATTTAGATTAATCCAAACCAATATCATTACAAATTTAAGACGTCAGTCTAGCAATATATGTCAAAAAACATTTTTTTTTAAACACACAATATAGAATAACTGAACTCTTGGCCGGTCTCTTGGTCTAGTGGTCAGTTCTAGTCTCAGATTCGATTCCCGGTGGTACTATAGGTGTTTTTCCAAAAGTGGTATAATTTTTCCTATGGTCACCTTGGTCTGGTTGATTTTTAGGCTTGAGTTATATTTAAGACTTATACTGGCACCACATGTCATTATCATCGCATTGGGACGAAGTAGCGCCCTACATGGTGGCCCAACATC
Organism: Timema poppense; assembly: GCA_902141375.1. Taxonomy (NCBI): domain Eukaryota; kingdom Metazoa; phylum Arthropoda; class Insecta; order Phasmatodea; family Timematidae; genus Timema; species Timema poppense. The sequence goes on along the minus strand of CABFOV010001802.1, from coordinate 84,952 downwards.
TAATCCCTAACAGCAGTAGAGTAATTAGTATATAAGTGTATAACCCGAACGGTTAGTAGGACACTGTGCTAAAAAAATAATCTGTTCTTCCAGATTTATATGAGGGGAAGATGGATATCATCTTGTGAGATTAAATAGGACAAGGACGTTATGCTTCTAAATTCAAATGAGTCATTCTCTGATGTGACTGATAGTGTACCTGACTCTGACTTTTAATTATGTTTATTGGTAGCATTGAAATGTGTAAACGCATCCTCTGAACTCTTTCACTGTTTCTTCTTGTGAATGTGAGGAATTTCAGGCCTCCACCGTGGTTCGGATTCCACGTTAAACTGTAGGTCCTCCATTTCATCTCACAATTACACATTAGCGTAAGTGCGTATAACCCGAACGGGTAGTAAGACGCGGTGCTAATAATAATAATAATAATAATAATTCACTGTTTCTCCTCCTCAGATGTATTTCTGGTTTGGTATTTCCCTTTCCCCTGTGAGCAAAATTGCAAGACGTCATCAAAAGATGATCACTTCTTCTCTTGCGGATGCACATTACGAATGTCTAGAGGAGGGTTAGAGGGGTCCACGTGTGTGTAGGGAGGGTTTGCAGGGGTGAGGTGGACCGGGAGTGATTAATGGCTTAATTAAATGCTGCACTGTGATATTAAAATGATTTTTAAGCACACACTTTCACTCTGCTCTGTGGAGCCAGCGCTTGATTTAAGGGGAGCCGTTCACCTCTGTGCCCCCATATAAAGGGGCCCCCTTAAACTCGCAAGAAAGAAAACAATAGTTTTAATTTTATATTGTACAGAGATTATCTACAGCAACCCATATAGTGGCGGCGGAACCTTATTTGGGTAGGGAAGGACAAGCAAAAATAAGAATGTTTTAATGGAATTGCCTTCTACCTCCAACTCCACCCCACTCTCCCCTCCCCGATCAAGTTTTGAAAATTAAATGTTTATAAAAGCTATTTGTAACTGTATTCCTTCCCAGTTTTTAAAAATCAGATTATTTTTGTAATTAAAAAAAAATATGATGCTTCCAGAAGAAACTTTTTGAAATTTTTGAAAATTGGATGTTTCTAGAAGCTATTATGAGTAGTTATTGCCTTGATTTTTTTTAAATATCATACTCCTCAAGAAGCTACCATTTAAAGTGATCCTCCCCTAAATTATTTTTTTAAATTTAGATGCCTCTCGAAGCTATTTAGAATGACCTTAATCTTGATATTTTCTATGAACTATGTGAAGTAGTCTTCTCAAGCAATTAAAAAAAAATGTATGTCCCTAGATGTTATTTGGAGTGGCCCTCACCTAGAAAATTTCTTAAATTGGATACCCCTATAAACTATTGGCACATTTTTGAAAAGTGAATGCCTTTAAAAGTTATTTGCCGTTTGATACAAGTCTTGCAGCTTCATTATATTCGAGAATATCAGGTGTGAAATACGTTTTGAGCGGAACTCTTTTTAAAAGTTAGGTATTTAGAGTTATCCTTGGTAAATTTTAAATTTGGATTTATCTAAAAGCTATTTTAATTAGTATTCACCAGAATTTTTTTTAAATTTAGATTTTCTAAAAGCTAATTGAAGAGTTATTCCCAAAGAATTTTTTTGAAAGTTGGATACTTCTATAAGCTATTTAGATTGCACCTCGCCTAAACCTTTCTCGAAAGTTAGATATCTCTAGAAGCTATTTGAAGTGGTATTCACCCAGCAATATTTTTAAAATGAGCTCTTCTTGGAAGATATTTTGAATGATTCTCTAATGGGAATTGTTTGAAAATTAGATGCTTCAATAAGATATTTGAAGTGGTCTTCCACCGACAAATATTTGAAAATCTAATGATTTCAGAAACTGTTTGGAGCGGACCTCGCCTGAAAATTCTTCAACACTACATGTAGGCCTATCTATAGTTTATTTGGAGGGTCTTTCCCTATAAATTTTTGAAGTTTGGATACCCCTAGAAACTAGTTATAGTGTTTCTTGTCATATTTTTTCTAACATTTAGATGCCCCTAGAAGCTCATTATGGTGCCAGCATATCTTTAAAATTGAATGCAATTAGAGGTAATTTGGAGTTTGAGATAAGGGCATCTTTCAACTTCATATCCGATAGTTTAATATGATTTGAAATATATCTAGGTGTTGGCAAACCTATTCCAAGGGAAGCAGTGCCTCTTTCCCCCATGGTTCCACCGCCCCTGTGCCAATCTGGCCACTGTATTCAAAAATGATCTCCAAAATCCTTAAGGAATGAATTAATACAGTTTGCAGCACAAGTGTTAGACATGAAAGAAAACTACAAAGATTCTTTCAAAGTAAATGTTCGTCTATGAAATCCTCAATGAACAACATTTTATATAAATATTTTTCAATGTTGAAATACTTTTAAGACTATATTTAGCACGTATGGTGTCCAAATGTGGTGGGTAAAATGAAGTTGATCAAAAATTGGTTTCGTTCAATCATGAACCAAGATCGTCTAATAAACATTTCCTTAATCAGCTTGGGAAGTGATGTGCTCAATGACTCGGACTTTAAAGACAATATTGACATGTTTGCTGCAAAGAAAGCAAGAAATTATTTTAGGCCTATTATAAAGAGCGTTTGCATGTAGTCTATATGTAGCCTATTTCCTTTGACTTTGTTATTATTAAATTTGTGTAAAATTAAACATTTGCATAATTTTTACCTTCCCTCAGACACGCTATGATGTAATTTACATGTATCTACTTTGGTGGCCTCATGGTGTAATGCGTCACTCTTTCAATATACTAGACTACTGATGACGAGGAGATTGGGCTTCAAATCCCAGTCGGGTGTACTGAGGGTGTTTTTCCTAAATGGTTTTCCCCTCGGCATCCTCACAAATGCGGGTGCACTTCCTCTAAATTCAAACTTCCTTACACCAAACTCATTAGCTTAATTAGTATACATGCATATAATCTGAGCAGGTAGTAAGACACGGCTTTTAAAAAAATTCATGGGTTTATAGGGGTCCCCTCACATTGTATGCTGCCCCAAGGCCCCCCAAATACGTTAATCCGACACTGAGAGGAGCTTATGGTAAATTATCCTAGAGAGGAGAGGAGGAAGGGTATGGCCTAGGTAGAGGGGAGGAGGGGTGTTGCTAGAGCTGCCATTGCCACCGTGTGTATGTGTGCGTGCTTGGGCGTAAGTGTGTATGTAAGTGTGTGTGATTGGCAATATCACTCTGCCGCGCTGCGGTTGCTGCTTAACATACTCCAACACACTGCCCTGAGGGGCTTATGGTAAAGAGCCTTGAAAGAAAAGCATTTATTAATGGCCCATGCTGAACAAGCGTCGGGTTTGGTTTCCTGAAGAAATTAGTCATGATAAAGTCCAATATGTTAAAAAAAATTGTTTCATACGTTATCAACCTATCAGAATGGCCGAGCCATGAAGGAACCAGTTACTCCGTCCTACTCAATGCCTTATATAAACGTCATTTGGCCTAGTTTAAGAGGATGTACCAGCCGAATTTCGTTAAAATTGGTCAAAGCATTTGTCAGTATTAGCGGAAAAACAGAAAAACATGAAACTCCAAACGGCCGATAAATCATGACCTCGCTTGCCTTAGTCACTGAAGTCGATTTACATTAGAAACTGTTATATATTTCAAGCTAATTTATGAAATATGTGAATCTTAACTTAAAATTATAATTTTTATTCAAAACAAAGTATTTTTGAGGTTATAGCTCTTCACAAATTTAAAAACTATTTTACTTAAATTAATGCAGTAATAGAGTTTTTAAAACACATTTAGTACTTTGTGCTTTCTGTAAAATTAAGATTAAAAAGCAGGTTAAGTATGGGGCTTATAGGAATAATATGTAGCAAAGTCAAATATAGATCTACATCTACATTTGTTTGTTTATTTTGATATATGTTTATTGAAGTGTGTGAATATTCTAAGAGTGTATTATATTCAATTTTGTTTTTATTTTATTTTTATAGGGCCCTGAGTTCGATTGGGATTCCAAAATTCAAGGTTTATTGCTGAGTAGTTTCTTCTTTGGTTACATCTGTACTCAAATTCTTGGAGGCTGGTTGGCCTCTAGAGTAGGTGGCAACAAAGTTTATGGCATTGGCATAGCAGCCACTTCTATTTTGACAATTGTCATGCCAGCTGTGACCTACTTTCCAGACCATGCGGTTATTCCTATGATCATTCTGGTACGAGTTGTGGAAGGCCTATTTGAGGTAACTAATAGTATTGAGAATAAATTGTGTTGAATATTTAGTAGTTAAAGGTATTCTCCATATTTTAATTATATATATATATGTGTGTGTGTGTGTGATACAATTACTTACGAGTGATGATAAAAGAAAGGTATACAATATTTCAGCCTTAAATTTCAATGGATTTTATTGTCAGCCGATTGGAGTCAAAGTGTTAAGTTTTAGCTCTTAGGTAAAGTGGAAGTTGGTGAAAAATCTGGTTATAATTATATTTGAATAAAATTAAATATCAAATGGAGTTAATATAAGGATTCTAAGCCTCAAGATGTTATACCTATAATGTACTGCCACCAGAGTTGAGTCAGCGTACCTAGTTTGAAGACCAGACGCCAGACCCACAGCCTCCAGGTAAAAATGGCTCCACTCATTGAGAGAGCTTTAGTCCCTCTACGCGGGGATCGATACCTACAGTCCCAAGTGAAAACTTCACTAAGCAGGCATATTTAAAACAGTTAAATACAAAGATGTTTTAGCTAAAGAACAAACAAAAATTGCCTTCTAGAGACAATAAACCGGCTTTCACAAAGCTAGGTACAGGTAGCAGCCCCACCCC
>CABFOV010001802.1:62524-80119 GCA_902141375.1 Timema poppense | reverse complement strand
CCCCACCCCCTCCCCTATAACCCCCCCCCCCCAAAAAAATAATAGCCTACTTAAAATGCAAATTAAAAAGAAAACGAAGAATCCAATGGTCTTTTTATTGTACTGCGTTTACTGCCCGTTCGGTTATACGCATTTATGCTAATTACGCCAATGTGTTAGGGATTAAGATGGATGATTCTAGAGGAAGTGCACCCACATTTGTTTGGAATGATAGTTAAAAACGTTTAGGGAAAATCACCCTCAGTGCACCAAACTGGAGTCAAACCTTAATCTCCCTGTCATCGGCAGTCCAGTCTAGTGCAAGGGTGAAGCTAGAGAGAGACCATAGGTTGGCAACATTTTTGATATCGCAGGCCATATAGGTTTTTAAAAAATGTTTAGCTAGTTTGAAAAAAAAAGTAAAGCAAAGAAAGTAGAGCAAAAAAAAAGTTCAATTTACATTTCCCATGTAGTAATTAGTTATTAAGTCCATGTTTTGAACTTTTTTTTTGCTAAATATTTTGTGGGCTAGATAAAATTAGTCAGTGGACCGTAGGCTGTTGACCCTTGCTTTAAAATCATTTTATCACCAAGAGGATCCCATCACTGTTAATCATCAACGTAACAATTTATTGTGAGAATACATCACATAGTGTGTTTGTATTGCGGAAATAATGTTTTGTACTACGAAAGCTTTCCCCTTCAAAACTCATTTGTGACTCTCCAAACCAACTCTAAACCAGGCCTCTAATAAATAAGTAAGGTTGCGCCGGACCTGATCTCAGCGCTGTGACAAGAACACAAAAGCATCCACTTCCTTTCTATTGTACGACTGCTCCAAAATATCTCCGGAAAATAAAGGAACAAGGTTGCTCCAGACCTGTAACAGCGCTATCTGTGACAGAGACGAGGAGCAAGGTTACTTTGGACCTGTTCCAGCGCTGCCGGTGACCTGGCGGTCTAGGGGTAAGGTGTCAGACTTCTATGCTGGCGGCCGGGGTTCGATCCTCGGTCCCGGCAAAGATTTTTCTGATTACCAAACCCTTCCTTCACCTCTGACAAGACATCTTGTGAATGTGAGGAATGCCAGGCCTCCACCGTGGTTCGGATTCCACGTTAAACTGTAGGTCCTCCATTTCATCTCACAATCACCTTACCATTACACATTAGCGTAAGTGCGTATAACCCGAACGGGTAGTAAGACGCGGTGCTAATAATAATAATAATAATCCAGCGCTGCCTGTGACAGAGACCTGGACCTTTTCCAGCGCGTATTTGATCCGTGGACCAGTGAGAAAAAGCAACAGCTCCTTTCGTCTGTCAGAAACAGGTTGTGAATGTGACGTCAGAGGAGCAGTGCCAAAGGAGCAGGTTGTGATTTCACAAGCCATCCCTACTTGGAAGTAGGGTTATCACTGAGAACTGCCACTAGCACTCCTCAGTCCCCAAGGACAGGGAAAGATCCAGATCATTTTCATAGGGGGGTCATAGTTATAAATAACATAGTTACTTACAATGTTAAATTTCTGTCTAAAGCCGTTTAATAATTTCTCATTCATATTTGATCTTGTGCATGTTTTAAACCGTGGTCATCCTCTCCAATTTTTTTTAAATCAGATAGTTTTTATAAACTATTTGGAACGGCCCTCCTTCGACAATTTTTTTGAAAAGGTTCACTCTAGAAGCTATGAGTAATCTTTGACTATTAAAAAAAATAGATTATTCTATAAATGATAAGCCACCATTTAAAGTGTTCCTCACCTAGACTTTTTGAAATTTGGTTGCCCCTCAAACCATTTAGAGTGATCCTCACCTTTATTTTTTAGGATAGTTAGATACCTCTACAATCTTTGGAATGGTCTTCCACTGACAAAATTTTCAAAATTGAATTGATTCAGTTACTAGTCTATTTGGGGTGTTCCTCGCCGAAAATTCTTCAAAATGACATGCATTTAGAAGCTATTTGGAGCTGTCCTCCCCTAGATATTTTTGAAATTTGGATGACCTTGGAAGCTATTTAGAGCTTTCCTCCCTTGACATTTTCTGCTAGTTAGATGGCTTATATCTAATAGTTATTTAAAGCGGTCCTCTCCGGCAGATTTTTGACAATAGAATGCATCTATAATTCATTTGGAATTTGATTTAAGGCCATCTTTCAGCTTCATCTTCGATAATATCAGAGAATTTGATAAATATCTGTGGGTGGGGGGGGGGAAGGATTTATTCCTGGTAGAGGCAAATCATTTCCAGGAGGCAGAGTCCCCCATAGTTCCGCTGTTCCTGCTGTCCACACATACTCTATATTCGGTATTCGTGGATGAACTGCTCTCAGGCGATTATTAGTATCTTCTTTGATGTGTGGTAGTCTACCATCCCTATGCGGAATAATGTTTGTTACTCGCTATACACGACAAATATTCGTTCGTACATGAAAACGAATATTTTTTCCGCACTTGCGTGTGTCATATCGATAAATGAATAAACGTGAACGAATAACGTACGTGTTTGAAAATTGAATAAACATGGACGAATAATGAACCCGGCTTAAGAGGTGTCTGCGCGTAAAATGACAGAAAATTGTATAATTTATCTGTGTTGTATTTTATTTCTAAAATTTGAACTTTCATTTTGTTTTTTGTATTAATTTTAACTTTCACAGGGGTATCTACTGACCCTTTGACCTCCCCCCCCCCCTTCCCAAATTCGCGCCTGCCCAAGGACTCAACTTGGATCAAGGAGCGCAGCGAATCTCCCGTAAGGCTGGGTGTCTGATGTGTACCTTTTCTGTGACCTAGTTTCAGCACTTTAGATTCAGCAGAAGTCGGTGAAAAAGATATATAACAATTTAAGATGTATAAAAAATGAAGTTAATAGAAAGGTTTTAAAAATATATAAGTTTTTTCACTATTATGATAATTTATACTTATCTAATAACTATTCAAAGAGTATGCCCATTTGAAGCTATGAACCATTCTACCTCTAGTTCTTTCCGGTTTTGAATTGCGTGTGAAAGACATTCAGATAGGCTATCGTCTAGAGCGGGCGTCAAAATTTAAAATACTGAAAGAGTTGCATAAAAAAAGGGAAATACTGTCAGCATTTTAAGTAAAAATATATTCAGCTTATCACTTTTTCACTATAAAAAGAAACTGAAGATATAAAAGAATGATGACTCACATTCTGTTATTTCATGGAAACTTTTTTGCAGTTTCTATCAAGTATTCCTTCAAAAATGTATTTTCTTTGAAAGATTTTGAATTTGATGCAAAAAAATGTGACAAAAGTTTAACTCTCCCAAATAGTGAATTTCTACAACGTTTATAAAAGATGAATCAGGCCGATTGATATTGATTCATCAAATCGTCCCCAGTCCGCACAAAATCATGGATAAGTTGGACGTGCCTGTCCCTAGAGGCATAAAATGTAAAAAAGAAAATTTGAAGTGGGCAAACACCCGCTCATGGTTTGTAAGCCTAGACTCTTTCTATGCTTGACACGGTTTCAATCCCCAAGTCACAAAGGAAGGAGGTTACATAATGATGATTGATGAGCTACATACTCTGTACCCATCACATGACATTGTTAGAATAATCAAGTCTCGTAGATTAGGGTGAGCAGGACATGCAGTGGGAATGGGAAAATCTAGAACCTTGTTGAGGGTACTGGTTGGTAAACCTTATGGTAAGAGACCATTGGGAAGACCTAGATGCAGATGGGATAACATTAGAATGGACCTGAAATAAATAGGGTGTGATGAGGTTGATTGGATAGAACTAGCTCAATATAGGGATAGGTGGTGTACATTTTTGAGTGAGGCAATGAACGTTCGAGTTCCTAATGTCATAAAATAAATAAGTATAATAAACGTAAATAGGAAAACTAATAGAAAGTAGATTATAGCAAAAATGGGTGCTGTTGGAAACTTAAATAGGTTCATAAGTCTATCAGGGATAAAAGTGGCAACTGAGCCCTGTCTTAGAGAAGCGGTTTTCAAACTGGGCGCTGCCATAGTCATCTCAGGCCATTTTGTTTGTAATGTTAAAAAATGCCTATTCACGGATTTTATTCCAAATCATTGAAACATATTTTGAGAAATTGTATTTTTTCTCTTTTATCCGTTAAGTAAACTACACTTAATTTTAGGATTAAAATGCTAACTCCAAGGATGCCTCTTTAAGCCATATGAATAAACCTCGATACCAAGTTTTAGCTCGATCAGTATAATCGTTTCGTTTCGTTTTAATGTGTGTGTATAATGTCTAGTATTATATTTTAATTTTTATTCAAAATTTATCTTATCACAATCCTTTATTTAAACCATATACTTTTATGACAAGTAAACTCAAATATATTATCTTCATAATTTATTTCACAACTTAAAAATTTTTGCTTACCTTTGCTCTTTCAATTGATTCTATTTTTATCAATTAGAATATATTTTTTTCCTTACTACAACCAATTATGTTTTTTTATGAATAATCGTTTCGGTTCTAGAATGCGAGAGACAGACACACATACATAAAGTCGATATTTTTTTTACGATCTAAATACTTCTTTTTTCCTAGGGGCTGCGAGAAAATAAAAGCTATTTAACCTATCCCAATTTCACTCTCGTCAAATGAAGGATACAGAAAAGTACACTTCAGCCTGTTATCTTGTTTCAACGTAATCTTTTAGTATATAACATCCTAATTGAGTCAAATCCCCCCCACCTCCCCCATTTCTAAAGATCCACGAACATGGGCGCCCGCAGTAACGGGCAAGAGGGGGATTTGGCCCCCTCCCTCTTTGGAATTATGTTTCCTATGACAAAAAAAAAACACTTTAACATTTTTTTAATCTTCTAGTTTGTCTTCCTTACAATTTTATTAACTTCCATCGTTTGACAACTATCAGATTTACAATCGTAGTACATGATCAACACATTTCCGAATTAAAAACCTGTCACTACATTTTAAACAATAAGTCGACATTTCGTCATAATCTTCTCGTCTGAAAACANCCTCCCTTGCAATTATGTTTTCTTTGACAAGAAAACATTGTTAACATTTTTTAATCTTCTAGTTTGCCTTACAATTTTTTTCTTCCAACATTTAACAACTATCAGATTTGCAATCGTGATATATGATCATCAGATCCACTAGACACATTTCCGAATAAAACCTGTCACCACATTTTAAACTAATGTCAAAATTTCATCATAATCTTCTCGTCTGAGAACAGAGAAAACGGACGATATCAAGTGCTGCTGTATTTTTAGTATCTTTGCAGTGCAATTATAATGACAATGCCAAGCAGAAGCTTTTCCAGGTACAAGCACGCGCGTGCGTGCATGCGTGTGTATGTGGGTGGAGTAATATATATTTTGACCCCCCCTAGAAAAATTTCTGCGGGCACCTATGCCAACAAAAAAAACATAAACAAAACAATAGTACTAATGGCTCCCTATCCCCCTTCTCCCCTCCTTAAACGCACATACACAAGCACACACACACACACGCAATGGCAGAACAAGCAATCGTGGAATAAAATACAAACACGTGAAAGACATTAGTTGTACACTGCTCCAGAAATCTATTGAGTTTTATCCTGCTTTGTTCCAGGGAGTGACGTACCCCTGTATCCACGCCGTATGGGCCCGATGGGCACCTCCTCTAGAGAGGAGTAGAATGGCTTCCCTAGCATTTGCTGGCAGTTACGTAGGTACAGTTGTGTCTTTACCCGTTTGCGGGCTATTGGCCAACGAGTTGGGATGGCCTTCTATTTTCTACGTGTTCGGTAAGTAATTTTTCTCTCTCTCGTAATTAATGCTTGAACACATTATTTTTTTATTTGAGGTATTCAACGTGCATTTTCTGAATCGACTGATGATACCAGCACAATACTTATTAACAAACTTAAATATATAACAAATAAAGCGTCCAGCCCCATGGTCGTTAATTCATCATTATGAAAGAGGGAAACCCACATTTCACCAATTATTAATTTTGTGGCCATGACGGTAATTGAACACGGGATCCTTAACTCAATAGGCAGACACCGACTACCGACTACTGAATGCTACACGTTAACTACGACATAAATTATTATTGGTATAACATATCCCTCACACAGTTAACTTACCGTTTAGCGAAATGAAACGAACTAGATTCAAAGTCGAGAAATAAATTGTCTCTTACCTAGAGACTAAGAGTTGAACCATGGATTATAATATCAGTAAAACCATATGTCGACAGAGATAAAAATCACTACGGTAACTGAATGGTCAAAGGCTGCCCTCTAGTGATAGGCTGGACTGCCAATGACGGGGGTGTTGGGGTTCAAATCCCGGTCGGGTGTACTGAGTGTTTTTTTTAAATAAAATTGTTTATGCACATTAATGCTGGTACATTTCATCTAAGTTCAACCTTTCTCATCCCTAATACATTAATGTAGTTAGTACGTATGCGTATAGCCCAAACAAAGATGAGAAGATAAAAACCAGATATATGAGAAATACATGTAAATAATTGTTCTGTTTAAAAAAATGTATATAAAATGTAGTTTAGACTTGGCTGCTTATTAGAGAGGAAAAAGTAAGTAATACGTTGATCAATATTAGTATATTTTTTTTAGCACCGCGTCTTACTACCCGTTCGGGTTATACGCAGTATTAGTACTAAAACAGTTCTTGCTAGCGAGTAGATTATTGATATTTATAACTATAGTCATCTTTGTGTTTCTATAAATAATTAATTATATCACATCATAGGAAATTGATTACTAATTGTATCTCTCCACCCAGTATACTTCTTATCAAGAAAATAAACAAAGAAAGAGTGTAGAAATTTTAGATGGTCCAGCCATCACGTCTTCATACACCCTCAGTGCGTCCGATCTTGGTTCGATTTCGCGTCCCAGCCGAAACAAAGACCTTAAAGCAGAAACCTTTGATAAATGGCCATGATCACTCTTTACAAAAGTGAAAAAAAAAGAAAGATAATTGATTTTATTATTTGACACAAAAAATTAGGAGAACAATTTAATTGAGTAAAAAATGGCCCATCACTGATATCATTGTTGGTTCGTATTTAAACAATTTTAATTGTACTAGTATTATATCTAAAAATATGTGGAGGATCCACGATATTTTTTATTCCGAATCCAAACATATTAAAGTTCAACGTTATTAGCACCTGGTACTATAACTATAATGAAATTCATTTCATTCATAGGTGACCTACTTTCATACCATTTATAGACCAAAAAAAATGGGGTGTGGCTGTGTCATGGACACGGCCGTGTGTTGTACGTGAATACGTTTATGTAACCGGTTATATTTTTTTTAAATAAAATGTTTTTATTTATGTATTTAGGATAAAAGCAGGGAAACAAATAATTATTGTGTTACAATATAACTTTATTAATTATAGGTCTGTGATACGAAAAGTACGACTACAACGCCAAACTGTATTTTTGATAATATATTTTTATTCTAACACCTTATTATATTCACTGTCACTACTTTAAACTAATGTTTTATATACAATCGATAGATTTTGACGACAGCTGACGATTAAAACCTAAACGAACATCGTAGCTTCTCCGAGTCAAAAGTTATATTAATTGCAAATCTCGATACGCAGCAAAATAACCTCAAAATGGCGGTGCTTCCCCCTCCACCGCGCGCGATGCGTCGCAGTTCTCGCTTATCGTAATGCATTCTTTGATCCATTAGCTATCCAGTGGTATTTAATTTTGGATGAAGAGGATAGATTCGAACTACAACGCCAGACTGTTATCCCCCGATTTTGTTATCATTATGTTTTTTGGATTGCCCCCGTATGGTAGCAAATTTAAAGACGTATTCACGTCAAAAAACCTTTGGCACTACTACGATTAAAATACAACAATTTTTTAAGAGGTGGTTGTACAACACCAAAGGCACGGTAAATTATTTGCCCTCATTATAAAACTGTATTTCTAAAATACATTACAATATTTTCCATGCAGTTAATGCTTTTAATCATATCACTTTCAGAATTACTTTCATTACGTAGCGCCACATGAAAGTTATTTTCCTTAAGGTGAGAGTATAGAGGACGTGAGAAAAAGACAGTGTTTTTGCAGATTTTATAGAAAAGCTTTTTTTAGTCCAAAGTAAATCAAATATTTCTTCAATAGACACATAGAGTTTAATTTTCTATACAAGGTGATATTCAAAGTTATTAAATATCTGTAATGGTTGTCCTAAAATTTACTAACAGCTTTTTCTCTTTATTTAAAAAGTTTCTCATTACATGCTAATATGCTCGTGACAAATATTTAATAACTGCTGTGGTCAGTCACTATATGAATAAAATTAAACTCTATGTTTCTACTCGAGCAATATTTTATTGATTTTGACAACAAAAAAAAAGTTTTGCTATAAAAACCGTAAAAACAGAGCCCCCTACTAGCGTCGCCCCCCCCCCCCCCCCCCTAAAACACCCTCAACATTANCCCCACCTTAAAGCCACTTCAATATTTAGTAATGGATGCTTTAAATACGACATGCACTCATGCTATGTGTTTTAATTTTGATCACTTTCGGGATATGTATGGGATTTTAAAACGTGTAGAGGCAGTAGACCTAGTCCTAGTTACAAATGAATTATTGTTTAAAGCATTATATTAGCTAGTGCTTATTTATAACTGTACACATTAAAATGTTTGAAATTGAATTAATTATATTCATACCTTATTTTTGAGAAAGTGTGAATCTAGTGACTAAAAATATATTTTATCTAACGCTATTAAAACACTTCATGTTAATTAAAATATACCACATAGCTAAAAAGTACTTAAAATTTTAGATAATCTTCGGTGTTATTTATTTAAATAAACTTTAATTCTTTGGTTTATATTGTTGGAATAGTACATATTTATGATACTATCTCTCATAAGTATTATTGTTTGTTATCTAAATTATAGTGTTAATAAAAATTATAGAGATTTAAAGTCCAATATAAGATTGATTGTTACAATATTTTCTCATTTTATTTTTAGTTACATAATAAAATTTATCTTGAAGAATTAATGATCCAATATAAATAAAGATATTCATATTCTGTTTTAGGTGTTGTTGGACTTATTTGGTTTATTATCTGGATGTATGTAGTAAAAGAAGGCCCTGAAATGGACCCAAAAATATCACCACAAGAGTTGGAATATTTGCAAAATATATTGGGACAAACCGACAAGGTGAGAATTTTGGACAGACACACTATTAGAAATAGTGAAATTATTTAAATTGGAATAACTTAATGGATTTTCCCTTTTTTTTTACGTTTGATAAAATAAAATAAATGGTAAGTTCATAAATTTAGTACATATTTTTCGAATTTGTTAGACTAGTTATTGGAAATAAAATATCTCTTATATTCTTAATTAAAACACATAAAATATAATGGAATTAGATTAAATCGAATTTGGTTTTTAAATTATTGCAAATTTAAAACCCAATATTTAAAAAAAAACTCTTCTCAGGGTTTTACTATTAAGTGAATTAAATGTTATGGTATTTTACCGCTCTAATAATGGTTTGTTAATAAATTAATTCTTTCTTTTATAAACAATGCTTCTCAATATATTTTTCATAAATAATAATAATAATTATTATTATTATTAGCACCGCGTCTTATTACCCGTTCGGGTTGTACTCACGCTAATGTGTAATGGTAGAGTGATTGTGAGATGAAATGGAGGACCTACAGTTTAACGTGGAATCCGAACCACGGTGGAGGCCTGGCATTCCCCAAATTCACAAGATGTCTTGTCAGAGGTGAAGGAAGGGTTTGGTAATCAGATAAATCTGTGCCGGGCCCGAGGATTGAACCCCGGACCCGCAGCACAGAAGTCCGACACCTTACCTCTAGACCACCAGGTCACCGACATCAAATAATTAAATTAAATTAAAATTACCGTAAGGTTTTAGTCAAATTATTTTTATTAGTTAAAAATTGAAAGATACCATAAAATATCAGCTGTTGGTTTATCATAAATTATAAGTAGTAGTTAATTTATCAATTTAGTTTAGTTTAAAACCTAAATGATTATTTGTAGAAAAAAAGGGTTGATAAGGCTGATTATATAAAATAACTTTTTGAATAGATGTGTTTTCAGGTCTTTATTTTAACCATTTTCATTTAAAGATTTTAAATTGATGTTTACTTTTATTGGATATTTGAATTTGATTTACTTTTCTATGATCTGTTTGGCCTGATTTATTTGACTTTTTCCCTTTAGTTTTCTGTTTTATTTATGTTATTAACCTGTTTGATACTGTTGGGCATAGAAATTCAAGAAGATGATTTTATTAGCCTGAATGAGAATGCATTCCTCCAAATTGCTTATCTAACGCTAGTAATTAATGGTTTTTTATCAATTAGATTCACATTTATCCCTAATTTAGTTCCTGTTATGCATTTGTGAAAAATAAATTAAAAATGAATACGTCTAGTCATCAAAACAATAGCTATTATTTGAATAAGTAGCCTTTATTTCTTAGTATATCTTGCTAGCTAATTCATTAAACTAAAACTCACTTAGGTGGTCACGTGGTCTAAAGCGTCACTCTCACAATAAAATGGACTGCCAATCACGGTAGGGAGATCGTGGTTCAAATACCAGTCAGGTGTACTACATGTTCACCCCTAATTGATTTTAAACTCTCCCTCCATACAAATGCGGGTACACTTCCGCTAAATTCAACCTTACTCATTCCCAACAAACTAGGGTAAGTAACGGGTACTAAGATGCGTTGACACACACACACAAAAAAAACACGCGTGTTCACATTTCAAGTGCATTAACATATTTGTTATTCACTGACAAGTAAATAGCTCCTACCCGCAAGGATAAGGAAGGTGAAAACCAAGAGGCAGATAGATATCTCCCTAGGGCCTAGAGCAGCGATTCTCAAAAGGGAGTATGAGGTACGCGATGAAGCAGTGGAATTATTTTACAAGTAGTATCTAGATTGTACAAATAGCAACACTGCTAGCAGCTGAGTGGTGAAACGCAAGTATNTATTTTTTCCCCCTTCAGTAAACTACCCTTAAATCTAGGAGTATATATATATATATATATATATATAATTCAATAAGATTCTGATCAATATTTTGATACTAGGATTTCGCTATTTTTTAATTAATTAATTTACTCTTTGGGTATTTGTGTTATAGAAAATATATTATTTGTAACCACAAGGCCTAATTTGGAAGGCGTGTTTGTATAATATTGTGTGTTATGGATTGTGAATGATAGATGAGTGTTGCAGGTTGTTGTGATTAACCTGTAAACAAATAGAATAGAGGAACTGACCACATAAACGTTGTCAGCATTCCTTAGTTAGAAACCAGACCAGAGGGCAGGATAGAAGGTAGGGGATCGAGCCGTCGTGGCTGACTAAACAACATCGCAGTCTAGGGGACACTCTGTCCGATTCGGGACCACACGGGCTAGGATGCCGGTTCATCATCATTTGTGGTAGAGAGCTACCACTCGAGCCCAGGGTACCCGGGTTTGGAAACCGTGTAAGGACCGGACCACCTAGCTCAAGTTGAACGTCAATTACGAACCCACACAATCACAATCACCTCCCCTTATCCGGACAGATTTATAGGCCCACATTATAGGTGTAGTGAGGAGGGGGTAACATATTCATAATTTAATTTGAATGATATTTATAATCAGTGTAAAAAATTAGTCGTAGACAAGAGAGTCTCATGTAGCTATTGAGTTAATTAAAATAGATTTAAGTTTCTTTTTTTTAAATGTGTGCTTTTTAAGTTTTTGAGTAGTTGTGGGAGGTGGTTGTACTAATACATTTGGTAGCCATGAAAAGAGAGAGTGTGTCTTTAGTATTCTATTCTAATTGAATTAAGATTTAAATTGCCGGCATTACTTTTGTGGTAATTGTTTTCTTACAAACGTCAAAAATGTGCTATTATTGCACATAAAGCATCCATACGTCCATCATTATCTCGCGGACAAAACTTTTCACGATTGCAGTAGGCCTACGCTCTCTATAAGAAAAATAAAGTAAAATTTGAGTGAAAGGCTACTCGTAAAATATAACTTTTATATAATTTTTGTATTAATAAAACAACTGTTTGTTTTACAGAATTTGGTCCATCCTTGGAGAGCATTTTTTACTTCAATGCCAGTTTGGGCAGTTATTGTTGCACACTTCTGTGAAAACTGGGGCTTTTATACTTTATTGACCCAACTTCCAACTTTTATGAAAGGCAAGTAAGCAATAATTGGTAATAAATTTACCTTACATTACCCTACATTAAGATAACTAAAGAAGAGAAGGTGTATCACTTTTAAATACAGCTATTAAGAATTAATTAGTTAGAACAAAGTATTATTAATTTAAGAAAATGTGATCTTTACTATTCTTGTGAGTATAAGGATTTACCATAGTAATACAATTAAAACACAAAATAAAGAAAATTTTTGACTATATTAATTTCATTTTAATAAAATATAAGCATCAATAATTCATATATATACATATAGATTATTAATGCAATTTTTCACGTAACGCTATCAATAAACGCTAGACACCCACGTATTTTGTATTTTATCTTAGTGAGTAGGTCTCCACTTAATGTGATTAATTTTTTTCAAAATTTGATCAGCTTCCAGCAAAAATATTGAGTATATATTTTTACTTAAAGGGAAAATATCTTCACAATGTGGAATTTCTTATGGAAATGACAGTTCTGAAGCATCTAAACCACTAAAGAAATCCATAATTAGCTTAATATTTTCTGTTGTGACCCCATTAAAAATTAATTTATTTGTTTAGGAAATGTTCAATTTAAGTTTATATCTATTAGCTACACCAGTGATGGCAAATCTATGGCACGTGTTCCTCTAGGTGGCACGCGAACACTATTTGGGTGAAACGCTGACATAAAAAAAATAAACATTAAATAAAACTTCTCCAAAAGTGTTATATTTTTTTGAAGTCAATAATATTTCGAAAGCCATGTCATTCAATGTCATGTCTTCATGCACTTTGTGAAGTCAACTGTTAGAAATCGTCTTTGCTCGTAATCAAGTGCGTCTTGTGTACTGTTGAAGAAAACAAGTTTGAACTAAAGATAATGGGCCAGTTTCATAGTCAAATTTAGTACGCCTCAAGTGCGGCGCTACACTAAGTTCATGACAACACCTACCTAAACCAGAATGGAATGGGCCAGTTTCCTATGCGAGAACGGCCCATTCCATTCGAGTTTAGGTAGGTGTCGTCTCGTATTTAGTATATCACCGCACTTGAGGCGTACTAAATTTGACTATGAAACTGGCCCAATGTCTTAGTTAGCAAAATACAACAACTTATTTCAAACTAATATAGAAAAGAGAGGTTAAGCTCTATGTAAATTTTAGATTCTAGTAGTGGTAGTGGATCAAAAAACTAACTCATAATGTATTTTGGAGATTTGCTTGTTTTAGCTTTCTTTTCGTGCAAACAGCAAAAAAACTATATAAAAACACTTTCTTCCGCTAAAGTTCTCGGCAATGGCTTAGTATTAATTTTCCTTGAAAATGTATCGGTCGTTCTGGACCTGTGGCTTGGCCTCCACGTTCACCTGATTTAACGCCATTAGATTTTTTTTATGTACGTGGAGCTCTAAAGCAAAAAATTTATGAAGTGCCTGTTAATGACCTTCAATCAATACGACAAAGGATAACGCAAGCGTACCAAGAAACAACTGTTGCACAATGTCGGTCAGCCACTTGATCTGTCATTGATAGGTGCAATGCTTTTCTCCGAGCTGGAGGCTGTCAATTTAAACAAAATATGTAAATAAAATATGTTATTTAATACCTAACTATTTTGATTTGATTTTGTTTTTTGCTGTTTGCGCGAAAAGAAAGCTAACACTAGTAAATCGGCAAAATATATTTTGAGTTCGTTTTTTGATCTACTACCACTTCCCAAAGCTTAGCCGTTTAACCCGGGAGTCTCCTGTGTATAAGTCCTTCCTTTTTTTCACCGACGGTGCTACTTTTTAAAGTTTTACATCATGTTATTGAAATTAATCTGGTATAAACACTCACTTTGACATACTTATAAATGGTCATTCTTTAAAATATAAGCTTTTATAAAAAAAAATTACAAAATGATTGGTCATTCATTACATTTCATAATAATGCAAATATTTTATTTCTAAATACTTATTAAAAAACGTAACTAAGAGGCAGCACACTAGATTATTTAAAAATTCAGCGAGTCCTTAATTGGAACACTGGGCAGAAATGTTTCGCCATCCCTGAGCTATTGACCTACAATATTTTAATCTCATAACTGCATTTCACGTGAAACATCGTTAAAAATATGCATATTTAAACTTTTTGTGATTTTTTCTCTAGATTATTAAACTTAACTCCGGGTTATAATCCTAGAGGAACATTTCGATGCCATTTTTGCGTGAACAATATTTTGAAATAACAAACCACTTATAAAATAACGGGGATTCCTAGACGTCTGCACCGCGTTCCTGCTATGTCTAACATTGAATATAATTTGGTGGCTACGCAGTGTGATCAGAAATACGCATAGCCCACTTTGGTGGCCACATGGTCTAAGGCACTACTTTCGCAATAGAATACCTGCCGAATACGGAAAGATCGTGGTTCGATCCTGGAGGGGTCTAATAAGGATGTTTTTTTCCTAAATGGTTTTCCAATCTCCCTCCACGCAAATGTAGGTGATCTCCCTTTTAAGTCAACCCTCCTAGTTATTATTATTATTATTATTATTAGCACCGCGTCTTACTACCCGTTCAGGCTATACGAACGCTAATGTGTAATGGTAGGGTGATTGTGAGATGAAATGGAGGACCTACAGTTTAAGCTGGAATCTGAACCACGGTGAAGGCCCGGCATTCCACACATTCACAAGTTGTGATTAATACACGTCTTGTCAGAGGTAAAGGAAGGGTTTGTCAATCAGATAAATCTGTGTCAAGACCGAAGATTGAAACCCGGTCCCCTAGCACAGTAGTCAGACACCTTACCCCTAGACCGCCAGGTCACCCTAACCCTCTTAATCCTTAACATATTAGTTTAATTAGTACACATGCGAAAACTTGAACGGATAGTAAGACGTGGTGCTAAAAAAAAAAGTAAATTTAAACACATAAATGGTTAAAATAGCATTTCTTTTTATATGCTTAGTCTTCAATGACACGCCAAAGAACCATGATATTGCTTAATAATTACCGTAGATTAACTCAAGCCTTATTTTTGAAATGTTACAAAATAATATTACTATCAATTATTCGAAGAGTTTAACAGATATAGAGCAAACTCACGCAAATTTTCCAGCCATATATTGCTAGTCCCACTTTATTATAAAACATGCTCTACAGAAGGAAAGACAGGAAGACGTATACAGTAAATAATTACATTAATAATAATAAAATCGTCTTTTTTTTTTTGATAAAGTTAAGGCCAGTGCCTTTTCTTACACTTAAAAAAACTCAATCACCCGAGTGAATTCTAGCCCCGATCTCCTCACCATGGCGAACCAGTATATGGGAAGATAGAACTCTTAGACCAGGGGTTGGCAACTGGTCAATCTCGTAGGAATCTTCAATCGATCGCACGAGAAAACTACAACGTTATTAAAAGTTTATCTCTCTCTCTTCTAAATTCGAAAAATAACCTTGATAGGTGATAATTATTGATAATGTTATAAGAAAATGAAAATGTACATTTAATTTATTCTATATTTTTACTTTCTCGCTATCTTATAGGTAGAGAAAGTATTGTGATCGTCAAAAAAAAAACTCAAGATTTTGTTGAATTTCAACGTTTCATGAACCCCGAATCCAAAAAAGTGTTTTTTGAATTTCCATCTGTCTGTTTGTTTGTCCGTACTTCGGAGTAGAGCCTAAACTATTTTACCGATCAGGCTAAAACTTGGTATCTAGAGTTTTCATAGGATTGCCCCGAGGTGTTTTGGAATTGGTTATCTAACCCTAAATTTAAGGTTAGTTTACTGAAAGGCAAAAAGAGAAAAAAAATCGATTTTTATCAAAATTATTATTATTATTATTATTATTATTATTAGCACCGCGTCTTACTACCCGTTCGGGTTATACGCACTTACGCTAATAAATGGAGGACCTACAGTTTAACGTGGAATCCGAACCACGGTGGAGGCCTGGCATTCCTCACATTCACAAGATGTCTTGTCTTAACGATTTTGTTTAAATTTAATTTCTAACCATTGATAAATATTATAAAAAAATTGTTACTCTCATTTTTTCGGCAAAATGACTTTAAGGGTTCCGGTCGGATGCGTAAATTCTCATTTTTTCTAGAATGTGGGGACATAATTATTTGAGGAAAGGTTGAATTTTAGGAATAAATATAAAATAACGAATTAAAAAAGAAAAAGTGGAGCTAAGAAAGAGTGGGTGATCACGGGACCTTTAATAAGTTTGTAAGTCAATCGGGACCCAAAAATGTTGCCAGCCCCTGCCTTTGACCCTACGACCAAGGAAGCGGATCTTACCATGTATAACTAGGAATTTACTATACAATTATTTAAAGGGATAATAAATATTATTTAAAATTTGTATAACATAAGAATATATGGCTACCCGCCTCAGCAACGTAGTTAACTAATGCGCTAGTCATGTTGAGCTTGACTGCCGAGGATGATAAGATCGAGGGGGAACTGGGGATGGTTTTTCCTAAATGGTTGGCCACTCTACCTCCAGGCAAATGCGGGTTCACTTCCTCTGAATTCAACCTTCCTAATTCCTAACCCATTAGTGGCGTATAACCCGAATGGGTAGTAAAACGTGGTGCTAAATAAAAATAAATATTAAAAATACATGGTTGAGAATGTTTCTGATGCAAAAAAAATTCGCTTTGCTATATTGAAAATAATTATTTGTAAACAAGAAAATCTACTCCACCTCAGTTTACCAATATATATATTAAAACCAATATTTTAATAAGGCGTATTCAATTTATAAAAGGTTAAGTGTAATAATTATTAATATAAAAGCTGGCAGACTTCACAATTTCACCTAGGCTAATACCTTACAAATAATAACCTAAACAAAGTGAAACAGGATAGACCGTAAACTCTGAATTATGGAATCTAGTTTTTCACTTTTGAATATGACTATACTTGAAACTCAAGCTCTGTCTGTTAACAACGGTAAATTTTCTTACTTCATGATTATTCCTGTCACCACTTCTGCTGTTCTCGATTCTGGGGGTCATTTAATGGCACTACATATCAACTTAGACATTTATGTTTGTTTTTGGCTCCTTAGTAGCTCAGCTTAACATCCATATATCTCCTCCTGCAATTCCATCCACTATAAATATCATTATTAGCATCACCACCCTATACATAATGTGGTGATGGTAACATATGGAATTGTAAATATATCTGATGGTGATCCACTATCAAATCCTTCATATGTAGGTGACCTGGTGGTCAAGGGGTAAGGTGTCAGACTTCTGTGCTGGCGGCCGGGGTTCAATCCTCGGTCCCGGCACAGATTTATCTGATTACCAAACCCTTCCTTCACCTCTGACAAGACATCTTGT
>CABFOV010001802.1:29156-60706 GCA_902141375.1 Timema poppense | reverse complement strand
ACATCAATACCTTTTAATACAGGCATCGTATTTACTTGGAAAAGAGAAAATTGTTGTAATTTTTTTATAAACAATACACGATTTTATGATTATTTTATCGTATTTTGAAATATTTAATAGAATAAAGTATTTCCATCAACTGCGTGTCCGCATCATTGTAAAAAACTTGTTTACCGTTATGTTCAATCATATGATTTAAAATTCGTCAGTCGCCATTTTGAGGCTATGTTCGTTAGAAGTTTTTGTGAAAGTGGTGTTAATATTTTTTTAAGGGGAATAAAACTATAAATAAACTTTGTGTCCGACCTTAAATAAATATATAAATAATATTGGCCTAAATTACCGTGGTTAACTATCACATTAATATATTACCATCTGTTTTCATTACAGTCATCCAAAGTGATAGATGTCAGCTGTTGGCGTAGTGATATATTAGGGATTACTTCTAGTAACATTTAGAGCTGTCATTCAAGTAAACTTAGCTCGTGGATGCCTTATACCTTCTGGCTCATTGAGGAAAGCAACGGGAAACTAGCTCATTCTTCATTTCCCTAGTACGCCTCTTCAGTGCTGCCTAGGCATTACAGCTGACGGTGGAATGGCGAGGATCCAACCAACCATCGGCTTGAGTACTATTCATATAACCCACATATTGAAGTTTGAAAGACAGTATTTTAAATAATTAACATTTTACGTTATATGTCATCTTACTTAAGAGCAACAACTAAAAAACAAAACAATATATTTTTATACTTTTGTATTTTCCAACGATACAAGGTAAAAGGAGTCAATTCCCTACACTATCTTCTCATTCCGACAACTGTTTATTGAAAAAGTTTATGTTCGAAAATTAATGCATTTATAAAATATCGATAGTATTAAAAATATTCTTAGTTAAAGTTATTAAAAAATGTCCGCAAATCAAAACCATACCAATATGAAAAAATAACAAAAGAATAATCTAAAAAAAGTTTCCACAGCCAGGTAATCATGAACTGAATTTATGTACACACGACAATCATGTGTAATATACTTTATATATATATGACATTTAATCACATATGGGCCTTGGCAATCACTTATGCCCTTACTTAACTAATTAACCACTAGATTAAATACACAAATCACCTAACTGGACCCAACAAATGTCTTCCTACTTTGAATGCATTAAAATGGTTTATTTTTAAAGCGTACAGCCCGAACGGGTAGTAAGACGCAATGCTAAGTATTATTTATTTTGAAATAAGTTCTTGGTTACACAAGTACACTTGTATGAAAATTTTACAAAAACTCAACTAACAGAAAGGAACACTAGTATCTGAATGTTATCAAACATGTATTCTATTGATATTGTATTCACTAATGTGGTATATTCGATACAACACATACATTCCGTGTCAAATATATTTTGTACGTACTGAATAAATGACATCCGTTAAGCCTACGTTCTGTTTTGGTTTCTTAAAATCATTGGGTTCAGCCAAAACTTCTGCAAATTATTTATAATTCACTTACTTGCGTTATGGCATTAGGAACTTGAAAGTTCATTGACGAACTTACAAAAGTACGCCAGCTATCCCTAGCTTGAGCTAATTCTACTCAGTACATTTCATTACACCCTATCCCTTTCAGGTCAATTCTAATGTTAATCTCCCATCTGCAACTAGGTCTTACAAATGGTCTCTTTCTATTGGGTTTACCAGTCAGTTCCCTGAACAATGTTCTAGATTAATTCGCACTGCATGTCCTACCCACCGTAATCTAGGAGACTTAATTATCCTAAGAATATCTTGTAATGAATAAATGGGTATGTAACTCATCATTATGTCACTTACTCCACTCCCCAGTAGCCTCATCCCTTTTTGGACCCAATATCTTGCCAATCGCCTTGTTTTCATCATCTTAAATGTATTTTATTCATTTAAGCTAAGAGACCATGTTTCACAACCATAGAGAACCAGTAAAACTATTGTTTTGTATATTCTGAGTGTTATATTTTTTGAAAGCAGGCGAGATGGAAACAATTCACCAAGTGATAGCATGCATTTTCCGATTGTATCCTTTTTCTAATTTCCGCTTAATATCGTTATTGATAGTTAAAATTGTTCTAAATCCTTAAAATCAAATTATAGGCCTATGCTATTCTTTTTAATTCACTAATCATACATTTAAGGAATACATTATATAAAAAAAGTAAATATTCTATTATTTCATAGCTATGTATTACAAGTATTATAGCATATGATATACCAATGAACACGTTGTTTTGTTATACAAGTAATTTGTCAAAATGTAATATAAAAATAATAATTATCATATTGTAAAGTAGTGCAATTCATAATTAATTTTAAAATGTTTATGTTTAAGCTACTTGCATCAGTGGGGACACATAAATTTTGGATCTATTACTATGGTCCTATATGAATATATAGGTACCGCAGCCTGTTTGAAATTATCACTCAGTTGCATTCATGGTATTTCTGGTCCCCTTCTTCCTTCCTACCTTGCCTCTCTGACATCACTCAATTAGCCATTTCTTCTCTTAACGTGACCCATTCAGTTGGCCTTTCTTCGTAGAATCACCTGCATAATGGCTTTTTTTTACTTATTATAATGATTACAGATGATAAATAAAACTACAGTGAACTCTCTTAATAGCGGACACCTTCCGGGATCAACAAAATGTCCGTTATTAAGAAGTTCCCCTTATTTGGAAATATATTTTTAAAATGGTAGTTCTTTAACACAGCCTAATACATATTAACCTACAATCTGTGATTGTGGATATTAATAATTACAACAATTTAACTACTGCATTGTGCATTATTGTATGCAGGATAGATATGACAAGTGAATTAATAATGTATGTAGCTTATTGTACAAATTGCATTATACACAGAACAACACAATAAAATGAAATGTGAACAATAGGCCTTCTGTAATTTAGGCCTCTAAGTGTGCACGAGCACAGACTAAACTCATGGAACAACCAACGCTGAAGGCTTTGAAGGGTATTGAAGTACATCAGTCATTATTACATAGGCTATTCTATAAACTGTCCCTAAAGGGGTAAGGCAGGACTGTTAACACTTCACGTGAGACGACATTCCTAACATTCTTACAGTAAAATACAGTACCTATATGGACTGATATTTTCAAATTTTTTCTGCTGTTTAAAAACTTGTATGCATAAAATTTGTCTCTATCAGTGTCCGCGTCCGTTATTGGAAATGTCCGCTATTGGAAAGTTGTTTCACCTTAAGAGCCAATGTTAATTTGAAGGGGAAATTTAAACTGTCCGTTAAAAAGAATAAACTGCTATTCAGAGGTGTCGGCTTAGGGAAATTTCACTGTAAATGTTTTCGCTTGAGGTATTAAACGCTAACAAGCAGTTATTATTTGAAATGTTAATACACCGTATTAAAACTCTTTTTATAGATGCTCTGGAGTTCAACTTGAAGAAAGCCGGTTTTATGTCTGCTCTGCCGTATCTAGTCATGGCCATAGTACTTAGTTTTTCTGGACAACTTGCCGACTACTTAATAACAAACAAGTACCTCAACACTTCACAGGTTTTTTTTACTTTGTTTATTATTTGTATTCTACACTAAAAAATTATCCTTTTCAAAGACTATTTTTCACCTTATTTTCATGAGGTCTTATTTTGAAAATTGAAAAAAATCAACTGAAGGGGATGATTCATTTTTGATTTAAATGCTTTAAAGAGGATGAGTAAAAAAACCAAGGAATAAATACAAAATTAAAAAATACATCTCCTTTAAATGACTTATTACTTATGTCGGGTAGAACATTTCCATAAATACATATCATAGTGAGTTCCTACAAAATCTTTCTATAGTAAGTGTATTATTAACATTAATAATAGTTCATATTTAATTCTAGCCTTATTTATTGCCTCCTTATATTATTGCATGATTGTCAAAATATTGCATGGATTTCAAAACGTAAACTTAAATAAATATTATAAATTTAGAAGAAATTAACCTCTATATTTATTTATTTCAAGGAAGATAATTAATGATTTTTCTCAAGTAGATATACACCTCTAAGTGTAGTTTCGAATCCGTACAGAGTTTTTAAAATGAATTCTACTATTATTTTTAGATAGACATTGTGTACAAATCTCACTGTTATTCTTTTTCTGTTTTCCAAGGAAATTTCCTTAAATAATTTACTTTGATATTATTTATAACTATGCAAATATCATAGCAAAACAATTAGATACACAAGATATTGCCAACATGCTTAAAACTTCACCACACTCCCTTATAAATATAATTAACAAGAATGTTCATAAAATGGTTTTATATTTATGAATATAAATCGTGAAACAGTAGGCCTACTCATATCTACTTAAATAAGACAAACATAAGAGGGATAAGAAGGCTGTAGTGTGGTTTTAACGCCCGGTAAGCTATTTACGCACATCTATTGGCCTGAGAAGGGCTTACTTTACATCCATCATTGTTTCCAGCCTGTGGACTGGGTCAGTTTTTATTCAAGCCATATATTTTCCACTAACGGCTTGCTAAGCCTGTCGTAGCTTCTAGCCTTGCCTGAGGAGGGTAAATATAGTATATCACAAACAAATCTGGGAAGATTTATCTTAACACACTTTTACAATGCAATATATATAATTACATTTTGAAAATTCAGGTAGAAATAACATAAAATGTTTATGTGTCATGGTCCTGTGGCTAATTTAACCAACAATTGGATAATATTTATATTTACCTCATTAGTTGCAGTTTAATGGGGCAACACACGAGGATAGCTACTAAGGGAATGCCGATTCGTATCCGTCTATAAAAAATGGGATTAAGGCTTCATTGTCGGACGTGTGGGAACTCTTGTGGCGTATTGTCTCAGGAATAAGCCGGTACAAGCATAATGTGAGGCGTTATATGAAGTGGAGGGTATGAGTGGGGTTGTTTATAAAGAATAATTGTACGCTTTGTTTAGCCTGATGGGTGACAAGCTTACCTTGCATGGTTCCACTATGGTGCAGCTTATAGGATATGGTGAAAGTGTAATACGTTAAGACTTCTATATATCAGAGGGTGACCTGGCAGTCTAGGGGTAAGGTGTCAGACTTCTATGCTGGGGGTCCGGCGTTCAATTCTCGGTCCCAGCGCAGATGTATCTGATTGCCAAGCCCTTCCTTCACCTCTGACAAGACGTGTGTTGATCACCATCTTGTGAATGTGTGGAATGCCAGGCCTCCACCGTGGTTCGGATTACACGTTAAACTGTAGGTCCTCCATTTCATCTCACAATTATCCTACCATTTTACATTAGCGTACGTGCGTATAACCCGAACGGGTATTAAGACGTGGTGCTAATAAAATAATAATAATATATATCAGAGTGAATGGAGTGTACCTTGGATGTACAAGAAGTTTCTCTATACACATATGTCCCCGCACATGTATTTATCCATGCCGTTACTGCGCGAATATCTTTGGTAGATGCACGATCATAATTTTTTTCTCTCAATCCTCAGCGGGCAAGGTATTGTGGACTGTGAATATATTCATCTAATCTACTAAAAGACACGCAGTTTCTGCCCCAATGAACATCCATTGAAAGCTATAATATTTCTGTGTTCAGTCTCTTACTCCAGAAAAGAACAAACCATTTCAATAATGCATCTCACTCTATCTACAATGGTAACGCTCAGAGTGTAGCCCAAGGACCAGTGTGGGAATGAAACATATACGAGTCTAGAGAAACTATAAATATATATTGATGAACAAAAGCTAGGAGAAGAGGGAATTTTGAGAGTACTGGAACATAAATCAAAATCACTAATTCTAGAATTATTAGAATATCCGCTGTAGAAGTATTGTGAATGTTCACAGCCAGTATGTAGTGGGATCAGAATGGATAACACCTATACAGGATGTTAGTAAACTTATAGCCCAAACCGCACATATAGCTTGTTTGAACCAAAAGTAATACATAATCCTTATACTCTTACATCCGGAAAGCTCGCTTATACCATTAAATTGTGTCAGAAGTTTCGGCGTTCAGCGCCGAGATAGCAAAGCTGTTCAAGCATGCATGTACAACAGGTTGCATAGGAGTTAGGCAAGCGGCACTACACACCTCAACATCTTGAATCATGGCAGCAGAACATACCACAATTAATAGTCTACAACACGCCAGTTCATCTTGAAATGCGAATACGTTCTGAGAGCCATTATTAACGGTCCTACAGCACATAAAGTGCTTGCCATTATTTCATGTGCTGTGCCGTGCGCTTAGCCACTATGCAACTTGTTGTACATGCATGTTTGACAGCTTTGCTATCTCGGCGCTATACTCTGAATCTTTGGAAACAATTTTATGGTATTAGCATAGGATTCCGGATGTAAGTATATATGGATGTTGTATTACTTTTGGTTCAGACAAGCAATATGTGCAGTTTGGGCGGTAAGTTTCCGAACAGCCTGTATGTCAGGGTATTAAGAGAAGGAGGCCGAATGTTCTTAGCTAAATGAAATGGATACAAAATAGACAGCTCCAACTCATAACGTAGAAACAGGCAAAGGCGGTGATTCTGGCAGCTAAAGGGTATGTGCCGAAGAACGAACTAATCCTGTATATGTTCAAATATCAGGAAAAGTAAAATGAAGAACTCAGTCAGAGAGCTTTTGGGTCATATTCCCTGCATGCACGATAAAATTTTATTGGCACAGGAATTAACTGCTTACCAAAGTGGCTTTTTATACAACCAACCAACATACTACATAATATATAACTAAATATACCCATATTTGAAAGTGTAGATATAGCAGGTGATTATATTTACTTACAAAATGATCAAATGTGAGCGGTACGAAGCGTTGACAAGGGGGTTTCTCAGCCAAGCAGTGGCTGGACAGGTACATGACTCTTCACAATAGTTACAAAAATCATTTATCCACATATTTTACACGCATTCTAAAAAAAAAAGCTTGCTGATGTGTGTTAGAGTATCAGTAGTGGGAAGTCAAAAGCTTGCAGCCGTAGTTTTTTTCGGGCTATTATGGGCTAGCTCAACACATGGTAGGGCACCAGGAGAATGAATGCTCACGGTAAGGAGAATTGTTTGAATTGATTAATCCTTCCTATTTTAGTGGATCGGAAGAAGGACAATAAGGTTTAAGGGGTGGTCTTTGGTTATATATCGTAACTAGCTTCAACATGATTAAGTCTTGACAAGGAATAAAATGAAATAAGAAAATTTGTTTATTTAATTTATGAACATTTGTGTAGGTAATTAATTTTCTCTAGGTTCCCTC
Organism: Timema poppense; assembly: GCA_902141375.1. Taxonomy (NCBI): domain Eukaryota; kingdom Metazoa; phylum Arthropoda; class Insecta; order Phasmatodea; family Timematidae; genus Timema; species Timema poppense. The sequence continues at coordinate 53,399 of CABFOV010001802.1, read as the reverse complement.
CACTTAAAAAAAAATGTGTATACTTGTTCATTCTGCAAGGTAGTAACGAAGTTACATTTTGTTCAATGTTATAATTTACCTTTGATATCTTAGAAACTTTATTCTGTCGGTAATCTCGTTTCAAACAGCTAAGTAGATCGTTGTATTATAATAAAAATCAATTTCATTCCTCATACACGTTTTCATATACCCTGCAAATGGCTACACCCTCACGAATTGTTGAGGAATCAGCTTGATATTTTTAAAAATACATCTATGTCATAACCGAACTTAGCGAATTTTAGGCTTCCAACAATAGAAAAAATATTGACCTTTCATTGTTATATGAATTCAATAGATTTAAAAAATGTTCAAATAGAAATGTAAAACTGTAAAGAAATTATTTAGATAATTATAGAACATTTAAATTTAATATTTAATTTCTTTTTTAACAATCAGAAATGACGGGTCCGAGTGTATGTGTTTTGGAGTGCTAATCCCATTCGCTAATACATTTTCAAAATATATCCTACTTGTGTCGTCCGCATTGAAGGCAGCAGGAATGGGTATTCTAGTTATAGCAATAAAGCAATAATACAAACATTATTTGTTATTTAAGTTAGTTTGAAATCAATTCAAGTTATAATTTATATATATATATAATTTAACAAAATTGAATTCCTTGATAATATATTTAAAACAATAAAGTCCAGTTCAAACAAGTAAGTTATTATAAGTCTGGCACTTTCAATAGAAGATAAAACCACTGGGTATTTTTATTCAATAGATTTAAACATTTAAATTAATACTTATAAATGCATTAGTTCTTATACACTACGTCTACCTCAACATTTAAATAATGAAAAACTATTTTAATTATTTAAAAAATTAAATTTGTAAAAATAAATATTTTACTCGTTAAATAGAAACAAAGAAAATATTTATTTTTATCTTTCAGTTAAAACTATATATATATATATGAGAGAGAGAGAGAGAGAGAGAGAGAGAGCCTATATATATATATATATCTGCTTGCATGGCTAAGAATCAAATATTTATCTAACTTTTTTATTTTATTTCGCAGGCCAGAAAATTATTCACATGTAGTGCATTTATGGGTCAAGCTGTATTCATGCTGATGACCTGCTTCTTACTCACTCCGACAGGAGCAGTAAGTTGTCTGACTGCAGCTGTTGGACTTGGAGCTTTTGCTTGGTCAGGATTTAGGTAGGTTACTTACACGGCTAAATATGTTATTTACAAAAGTTGGTTAATATTTCATCAGTATTTTACGTGTAAGCTATACGCAGTATAGTGCACACACCAAACTAACACTACACCGATTACGTAGCTTCAAAACTAATTTGGTTTTACGATATTGCAACCATTAAAAATATCGGTAGTCAACAATTTATTACGGATTCTCAATAGTCTAAGTTGATCAATGTTATACGTTTATAGCTGTCCACATTTTCATTTTCATTTCCAATCAGTTTCAAGAAGTTAGTTTTATCACTTGCCCTGGGTTTGCGCGATCTACAATTATCCTTTGTGACCAAGGAGGTCTAAGATATTAAACTTGCAATTAACTGGTTGATCCTTGATGGAGAGGCTGGTGGTTGATGGTTAATGGTTGAATCCCTAGCATATGAACCAAAAATGCAGTTAGTGCTTTAAATGAAATCGATGCTTGCAGAGGTAGCCGAGCTATGTTTGGGTTTATACTTAGGTTAGGCTGATCGCAATTGACTGGGAAGTCTAGGCACGAATTTCGCACAGGTGTTCTAGAAATGGTTATAAATGTCTTATTTTCACAGTGATTTCTCCATACTAATAAAGACGCATTTTCTCAAATCTATTCTCATTCCATTTAAAACCTAACTAATAGAGATTCAGTCTCGTTGAATATTATTATAATAATTATTCAATTATATTTTTATGTTACAGTGCACTATAATTAGATAATTACTAACTACATCAGTTCATAGTGAGAAAGAAAAAGAAAATTAAGGAGGGATTAATTTACCTCTCACCTACCTCGGTAGCTGCATGGCGTAACTCTCGTGTTTGACTAGACCGCCAAAATCAGGGACACTGGGTTTTGAATCCCGATCGAGTGTATTGAGGTTGGTTTTTACCAAACTGTTTTACACTCTCCCTCCACATAAATGTGGATACACTTAATCTAAATTCAACCTTCCTCAACACTATCTCATTAGCGCCACTAGTACATATTTATATAACTTGAACAGATAATGAGACGCGGTGCAAAAAAAAAACTAGCTCTCAGTTTACGTGACACTGGATACTTGCAGTGGTGGTCGAGCAGTCTAAGGCTCGACTTTGTATTTAACTTGGCCTCTCTTGATTGTTAGGTTGAGGTTAAAATAGCATGCAAATGTACAGTATTAGAGCTGGTTTATCGTGTATTATATTCAACGGGATTTCCCTATCCTCTCTCTACACGCAAATGTGTTTGCATTTAATTCAAGCTAGCTATCTTATCCTAAATAAACTACCTCTTATATTAAGCTTTGTTGAACGTTATTACTAGGGATATTTAATGTGTAGTTTTCGAGGGTAATGAACTTGAGTTTGCTAATGGCAAGTCATGAATTTCATCTGGAGTGACAAGGCCTTCGAAATTTTGCTTGACGCTACAGATTGTATCGACACAAAACGTTCATGGATAAATTGGGAATCTTACGGCTTCTGGTAAACCTTAAATTCATGCCTTAAATTAGTTGCATCCCACAAAAATATTTGTAATGAAAGAAAACCGTTTTATAATTGAGCTTCTCTAGCCCCTACCTTTAATTGGACATTCCGGATTATAATTTCAATGAGATAAAACCATATTACTCTGAATCATAGTAAACCAACCTGTCGGTAAGGTAGATAGCCCACTTATGGTTTATCGGAAAATTATAAATTCTACAACGGTGGAACGATTCTCAAGCAGACTCAATTAATTGCTGTAGGAAATATCATCAATTCTCAGTGACAAAACGAACCATCCAAACTCCTTGGCTGAAAGTCTCTCGCTCTACGTCCCACATTCTTGGAGAAGGGGAAAACAGATCGTTTGAAAGAGGCTAAAATGTAATCATTGGTTTAGAACTCACTAGGATAGTGATATTTCATTTCACACTCTGGAGGATTGAAAGAAGTGTAGGAAGGGAAAGTCAAGGAACGCCCAGGTGTAGTCTAGTATGTAAGTTATAATATCTGCTACTCTATTAATCCATCCTTCCCCAACAAATAAAACAATTATTGTATTTTACCAGCGTGTCTGATCGCACGGTCGATGTCAGTCTATAACTAGAGGGGCTTGTGTCTAATATCAACCATCTGCACAGTAGATAGTTTTGTCACTTCAGTGGTTTCAATCTTTCTTCCCTTTTAAATGGTGTTATGATTTTCCGGTCATATTAGGCCATTAAAAGCCTAATTTTAAACATTTTAACCACATAGTAATAAATAATAAGCGTTTGTGTTTCAGTGTGAACCATTTGGACATAGCACCTCAACATGCAAGCGTGTTGATGGGTTTATCTAACACAATGGCTACATTACCAGGAATTATTAGTCCTTCAATCACAGGCATACTGGTTCAGAATAAGGTAAACACATCAAAACGTAATAGAATAAGGTAATTAAATGCATTCCTGAGGTTAAATTAGTATGGTTAGGGAAGATTTTTGATTACTTTGCCAGATCTAACTGGAACACTTGTGGTATAGAGCTATAAAGGTAAGTTACGCCCTTCCCTTCTAATTCATAGCTCCTCTTGGGATAAGAGTATTAACTAAAAAGTATAGTAATAAACCAAAACTAGGTGCGATTGATTCGAAATGTAGACGCTAATAACACTTAGAGACGTACGGAGTGGGGCAGAGAAACAATTAGACGATTATTAACTTGAAAAATTAACACTTTAGCTAACTTTAACCAACTACAATAGCTAAATAAAAGCAAACTACATAATACACTTTTTACTTTTTGAAGATAATGTCACTCAGTTGAGCTCCACCGGACGTCAGGTAAACCTCAGCACGATGTCCATCACTTTCCTCAGCATAGATTGTCTAATTGTCCCACTCTATACAACCCTATATAAAAAATAACTTTGGTTAAGAAACTTTAGAAATTATTTTGTATATTTTAATTTCAAGCTAGTATTGAGCCTTATTTATTCTTTTCTTTATATTTGAAAAATAATTAATCACAGTTTTCTTAATTTTTAGGTGACGATGTTCTTAATCATTCATATTTCTGGTCAAGTAAACGATTTTGTTTACCATCAATATTTAGAAAATGCAATTATTTAGAGCTCTCCAAATTAGTTTTGAAAATTGTTTTAGTATTTATTTCGCGATAGGTTTATACAAAACTCAAATTACCAACAATATTTTTATCTTAATGGTCAAATTACTCAAAAATTATCAGTTAGATTTATTTTAAAGTGATTAGAGATTTGGTTGACTTTATAGTGGTGATGACCAAATTGACAAACTACTGTTTTTCTGTGTTTTAGACTGTGGATGAATGGAGAGTCGTCTTCTACATGGCAAGTTTCATCTATTTATTCGGCGCACTGTTTTATGGAGCATTTTCTAGCGGAGAGATTCAACCATGGGCTGAACATAAAATCAATCAAGACAGAACTAAAATCGACGAGAAATGAAAGAAAGATTATTTCATATATTTGTACTGTACCTTTAACTAACTTGCCATCTATGAATAGTTCCGTTATTTTATATGTGTATATAGTAGCAATTGTATATACTGTATTGCACATAATATGTACATAATCGTATATTGACACATTGTATCGTTATATAATATAATTACTATATTATTATAATGTATTATAATGAACACGAAATTTTATGTAGTTAATAATATATTTAGTATTAATTTACTCTACGCATCCAAAATATCTTCTAGACATTTATTCACAAGAAAATGAACAAGACATAGCAAAGAGGGTATGAGTGGGGCGGGGGTACAGACATATTTCAACGACCTGCATTTGGATCAGTCAATACCATGCCTGCTTTTTGGATTCTATTATTGGCAAAGTAAAATATTTACATACACACATACATACATACATACATACATACACACATACATACATACATACATACATGCATACAATATATACATACATACATACACACACACATACATACTTACATACATACATACATACACACATACATACATACACACATACATACATACATACATACATGCATACAATATATACATTACATACATACATGCATACAATATATACATTACATACATACACACACACATACATACTTACATACATATATACATACACACATACATACACACATATACATACATACAATATACCTACACACATATATATACATACAATATATACATTACATACATTACATATATACATACATATATACATACATACATACATACATACATACTTACATACATACATACATACATACATACACACATACATACACACATATACATACATACAATACATACATACATACACACATACATACATACACATATATATATACATACAATATATACATTACATACATTACATACATACATACATACACATACATACACACACATACATACATTACATACATACATACATACACATACATACACACACATACATACATTACATACATACATACATACATACATACATACATACACATACATACATAAATACATACATATATACATACATACATACATACATACATCTATACATACATTACATACACTACATACATTATATACATTACATACATCTATACATACATTACATACATACACTATATACAAAACATACATACATGCATACAATATATACATTACGTACACTAAATGCATTACATACATACATACATTACACACATACATACATACATTACATACATACATACATACATACAGTACATACATACATACATACGTACATACATACATACAGTACATACATACATACATACATTACATACATTACATACAAAGATATATACATACATACAATATATACAAAACATACATACATGCATACAATATATACATTACGTACACTACATGCATTACATACATACATACATTACACACATACATACATACATTACATACATACATACATACATACATACATACATACATACATACATTACATACTTACATGCATACATTACATACATACATACATACATACATACATTACATACATACATATATTACATACATTACATACATACATACATTACATACATATATACATTAGATACATATATACATTACATACATACATACATACATTACATACATACATTACATACATACACACATACACACATACATACATTACATACTTACATACATACATACATACATTACATACATTACATACATACATACATTACATACATACATACATTACATACATACACACATACATACATACATACATACATTACATACTTACATACATACATCACATACATACATACATCACATACATACATACATACATTACATACATTACACACATACATACATACATACATACATACATTACATACATTACATACATTACACACATACATACATACATACATACATACATTACATACATACATACATACATACATGCATTACATACATACATACATACATACATACATACATACATACATACATACATACATACATACATACATTACATACATACATACATAAGCATGGCCAAACCAACGTAAGATGTTTCTTTCATATTGATGTATTGGATTCCCTTTCAAACCACACTCCTTCATCGCCCATTCATAACTGACTTTATACGAGTTTCTCCATATACATTTTCTAGATATTTCATTTCGACCGCATTCACCTTGCTCTTGTGTTTCTTCTGATGAACCCACGCGTAACATCCGTAAAACAACGTTGGCCTTAACACACTTTTATATACTGCCATCTATGCCTTTTTAGATTCTACTTCATTCTTTGGGATAGTCCACACACATCCAACTACTCTCCGAGATCCATTCACCGTCTGTCTATTTCACCATCCATTCTTTCATTTTTACAGAACATTCCGCCCAAATAAACAAAATCAGACACGTGTTCTAACAGTTTTCCATTTATACTAAGCTGACAATCATTTACTGAAAAACTAGCGCCCTAATTTTGGAGACATTTATATAATGATCCATTCTGTCTGTCGCAACATTAAAACGATTTAATGCATTCTGTAAATGGAAAATTTAGTTTCAACCCTTTCGCTAAGTATTAAATTGTTTATCTGAGGTGTGATTGTTGTGTTTGACTTTGAATTAAAAATGAAAATGTTCCCATATTCTGTACAGTGGTAAGTAACTAAATGAGTAATAAAAGACTTATCGCCACAGTGTTTTGTAAAAGTCACTTTTGCTCCAATAACTTAAGTGGGTTGATGTGGCTTTAAACCCCCATAATAATAATATTAATAATAATAATAATGTCTTTCTTCAATTGTTTACTCACAAGAATTTTAATATCTAGATAAAATCTCTTTAGTACATTTTATGTATATGATTAAAAAGCCAAAATATGAATGGTTTTCTGAAATAGAAATTAAATATTTAACAAGACGAACCATTGGTTTTAAAATTAATACTATCTAAACTTAACAACGTCAAGAAAATTGGGTTCCATTATCGTGATGATCGAAACAACATTTTGTGTTGGCCACAATGCTAAGAGGAGGTAATCTTTTGTACACACTAACATTTCGTTAATCTTGCTGGTGATTGCTAATTATTTATTCATTTTGCCCTACTATGCGTATTCCTACTTGTTAAGGTTATCCGCATATTGAGTTAGGAAGATAATGTTAAAATCGAGAGGAAATGTACCCTCAATTGCGTGGAGGTAAAGTGGGTAAAAAAAAACCTCACTATCACCAACCGGGATTCGAACCCCACCTTCCCTGCCACAGGCAAACCAAACTAGATGAGAATGATGCCTTTTTCCACGTGCCTAATGATACGGGTCACTAATTATGATTTTTTTTAGTTCGAATGTAGTCAAAATATTTGGAAACCCTACAATTGGCTTGTCGGCAGAGATGCCTATTGAGAAAGAACATAGTTGAACGATGACGCCACCTACATTCCAGGTCATTATAGCTGTGGGGTGTTCTCTGCCATTCTAAATTTAAGCTCTTTCCAAACATTTTTTTATTTCAAACATTTAACATCATACTTTGTTTGATATCCCATCGCTAACTCGCGGTAAATAAAATAAATAAGCACCACTTGAATTGTTTTTTAAGTTCTAGTTATAGAAAAAGTAAACGAGATGAAGAGAGGAATAGAGAAGAGGAGGAGAGGAGAAAATAGAGTAAAAGTAAAATGTGAAACATGTTGTTACTGCTTGTTTTTTTTCCATTTCGAGCCAAATGGCATTCAGCCAAAATCGATTCTCACGTCGTGTTTTTGTATTACATTCCAAAGATACTGAGTCACACCTTACACGATTTTTGATGGCGCACTTATAACACTAACAAAAATAAATGTTATAACACTACTTCCTTTTTTATTCAACAATAAATATTTATGTGCAACTCAAAAAAAAAAGTTTATTATGGCTTATTTGATTGCTTCCTGAATCTAGTTTTTTAGTAAAATAAAATATCATTACAATCTGTGTATAGTTATTTTAATGTAACTTTCCTTGTTGAAAATTTGAAATAGATCCGTTGCCGGTAGGCCAGTTGGAGGTCGCTGAGCGCAGGTAACGAGGTTCCCTGCCAGAAGGTGAGTAAAGTTTATTTTGTTCGTCACCATCCGGGTTTGGATTTTGACGATATGTCATCTTTTCCCCTTCTTTGTTTTTTTTTATACATCACAGACAATGCTCATGTGTAGGTCTACATAAGTTCTGTGCATGGTCCCCTGGTTGTGGAAACGTTTTTTATTGACCAATTTTTTGATCATTTTTAATCATTTTTAAATTTTTAAGTCATGTTTTCTTTGTGGCAATTTTTTAGTCATTTTTGACGTTTATGTTGAATCAGTTTATATTTAAATACAAATGGTATTTTATAAATGCATTAATCTTCAAACATAAACATTTTAATCACACAGTTGTCGGGATGAGAAGATAATGTAAGGAATGAACCTTGTATCCAATTTGCCTGTATGGTTGTAAAATACACATTCCTCTGGTGAGACACTGCAACTGGGCTGGAGAGGGTTATGTCGGGAAGGGATAGCTGTTACTTCTGAAGCAGATATTTATAAATAATTTTGGTTCAATTTAAGTAATCTTTTAGTATGTTTATGTGATTTTTAGGTCATTTATTGATAATTAATAAGTCATTAAAGTCCTGGCTCTGATAATCATCAATGAATATTAATTAAATCATTTTGGTTTCAATGCATGTTCGTAATAACAATAAAAAAAATTATAATTTCACCCCTGCCAGTGGGCACGTGATCTAAATATCATGCTCATTTAGTAGCCGGCGACTAGGGGGTCAAGGTTCAAATCCTGATCGGATGTATTGAGGGTGGTTTTTTCCTAAATGGTCTCTCATTCTACCTACACGAAGATGCAGCTACATTTATTCTAAAATCTATCTTCACCATGCCTACCTCATTAGCGAAATTGTTATTGGCCTGTATGCGTACAGCCCGACTAGATGAGAAAAATAATAATTGAAGGGAACAAGAAGATAAGGGTGAGGTGAATATTGAGGTAGCTAATTCATTGAGAGAGAGCGAGAGAGAGAGAAAATAAGAGCAACCGTCAATGTGACAATGGCGGACGAGCGGTCTAAGATGTTTGGCTCACATTGCACTTGGTTGTGGCTATCAGTAATCCCTGCCAGGTGCAGTAATAGTGATTTTTGATATAAAATTTTAGATTTCTTTCACCTCTCATAGATAATTCTGGTGCATTTACTCCAAGCTACTCCTCCTAATATCATCATCTTAAACTAAGTCGATAATATTATTTGCGTTAAACAATCTACAAATTTTTTTTAAAAATATATTAAATTCAATATTTTTTGAATTTATAGAAATTACTCATAAATATAAGTATGATTTTTCCATGCTGATTTATTCAAACTAAATTATTATTTAAACTGAAAAGTTAGCTCAGGGACACTCCGTGTTTTTTCATAGGTATTTTCAATTCTCTCTATAAAGTCTAAACAATTGCTTTTTCATTGTACTTAAAATTAAATTTCTCATTACCTGCTTCGGTGGCTACATGGCCTAAGTTATCACTCTCGTGTTAGACTAGACAGCCGATGATAGGGAGAATGAGGTTTTAATCCCGGTCGGGTGTACTAAGGGGTGTTTTTCCAAAATAGTTTTCCATTCTCCCTCCATGTAAATGCTTGTACACTTCCTATAAATTTAACCTTTTCATCCCTAACTCATTAGCGTAATTAGCATATGTGCGTATAACCTCAAGACGCAGTGCTAAGAAACCTTTCTCATTCTGTATTCCTATATTGTAAGTCGTAGCTAGATCTTGAAAGAGAAATATGGAGGTAACACTAAAACGAAAACGCTTTCAAACTCTGACATCTTATAGTCCCAATAAAATTATAACTTTAAACAAATGGTTTAAATATTCAAGATTTAAGTACCCATGCCGGTAGAGAAAGAGGAGGGGTGCAGTTGAATAAGTAAAAAAGGGAATTTGGAGGTGCTTGGTCCCACAAGCCCAATTGAGATTTGGGTACTCTATACCAAGATGTTTTTTGAAAATTTAGTACCCTCTAAGTTATTTGGAGTTATCCTTATCTGGAAATTTTTGAAAATTATGTTTTATATTTTTTTAGCACCGCGTCTTACTACCTGTTCAGACTATACGCATATGCCTCGGTGGCGTAGTTAGCTAACGCACTAATTTCGTGTTGAGCTATACTGAAGCGGACGGGGAGATCAAGATTCAAATCTCGCTTGGGTAAACAGGGGTTTTCCGCTTTCCCTCTACGCAAATGCGGGTTCACTTCCTCTATATTCAACCTTCCCAATTCCTAGCCCATTAGCGTAATTAGTACTTAAGCATATTACCTGAACGGGTAGTAATACGTGGTGCTAAGTATAAGTATTAATATACTAATTACTCTAGTGTGTTAGGGATGAGAAAGGTTAAAGTTATAGGAAGTGTACATGCATTTTCGTGGAGAGAGAGAGTGGAAAACCATTTTGTAAAAACCGCTTTCAGTACACCTGACCAGGATTTTAACCCTAATCTCCCTGTGATTGGCAGTCAAGTATACTGCAAGATTAGCGTCTCAGATCATGCGGCCACTGAAGTAGATATTATTAATCTTAATATATCTGGAAAATGTGTGATTAAAATAGTGGCATCTAAACAAAAATATTTTAAACGTGTGGGGAAATTCCTGGTAACATTCCGCTACCCTTACTTAAGATAGATAATATAGATACAATCGAAAAAACAAGAAAAATAATGTTATGTTTAAATTTCAACAATATTTATGATGGGATTTTTATGTTAAAAAATCTTTTTTGGACAAAATAAATTAAACATGGCTTCAGTTGATAAAATTAGTTTAATTTCCTCTATCTAATACAGTAATATCAATGGTTCTTAAATATTTATCATTAACTAACTTAAATCTAGTACAGACACAACACCTAGCCCCCGGACGTTAATTCATCACTGTAAAAGGAGGCGAAACCAACATTTCACAAATGATATTTTTTTCTGTTATGCTGGGAATATAATTCGGGACTGGCTGAGCTTAGGTGTCGGACCTTACTAATACTGGACTTCTGTGAATCAACCATATAATCTCTTAACTGCAAACAGTGCCACAAATGCCACAAAAATATGTCCCTGCCATCAATAGGAGAGGAGGGGGAGTTGGATGATTAGCCCCACCTAAAATAACAGGGATGCTAGAACAAGATTTTCAAATGCAACACAAAAATACTTATATGAGTAAATATAAGTTTATTAGACAACCATATGGAAGTTGAGTTAATTTAGATTTAAATTAATATATCAATATTATAAAAGATTGAAGTGTTTGTCAACAAATCCCCCCGCCCCTCCTCCAGTTAGGAGTGCCAGGGTTACTAATGCACTAACAAACCTTTGTAACAATGGGCGTTCTATGTTCAAGTCACACTAAATTTTACAAACATGTAGTACCATAGAAGCTTCAAAAATGCCATTTTCAACACAAAATAAAATTTAAAAAGTTATAGTAAAAAAAAGAAGAGATTTAATGATTCCATCACCCGATTCAGTGTCTGCATGGTCCAAGCCTGACTCACTCTCAAGATAGACTGGAACGCAGATGACGGGGAGATAGGGCGGGGTTTGCTTACCGGTTGGGTGAACTAAGGGTGACCGATCCTAAATGGTTTTTCCTCTTTCTCACTATAACGAAAATGTGGATTTATTTCTCATAAATTTAACCTTCCTCATCTCTAACACATTAGCATATTTAGTAAATACGTGTATAAGCCGAACGGGTGATAATACATGGTGCTAAAAAATGACTATCAAGTGGGGTTTTTTCGTGATCTTTGCTGCTATTCCTTCTTCGATGAGGAGAACAAAGAAGTTCTTTCCAAACATTTGTTTAGGTTTTGTCTCTTTGAGAATACTTTCAGCCTGTGGTAATACACCGCATCTTTCTCAGAACTAGTTCAAGGTTTAGGTGAACTTATATAAATATACAACACTATTGGGCCAAAATAGAAGGGAAAAGTGCCCTTGGGCACGCGATGACTTTTGAAGGCCTCAGTGGCAGAATACGATAAAAGACATAGTCTCCGGTATATTGTGATTTTATATCTAATAAAATGTTATGTAGCTTTCATCAGCAGCCATGTTTGTTCGAAGTATTATTTTTGAACTGACTCTTAAGGTAAAATGCAAAACTTCTTTGATTTGATGTTATAAATGTTTATAACGTTTTCTTACAGAGCTGAAATTAGTTTCCACTATTTAAATAAATTTAATCGTTAACGATTTGAGTTTGGCTCTAAAATATTTAGAATATAAACATGTTTTGTTACCGTTCTGCTTTTGTTTGTGGTATATTCATGTTTACAGTTTCATTTCAAGAACTTACTTAGAGCTAATACTGCTCATTATTTCACAAGAAGTGTATTTATGTAGTTGTTAACACGAATGAAGCTGTTCCTTGAACCCAATTTCTTTTTTAAAAAGAATCAATGACAAGATTGAAATACGTTAAGAAAGGGTGGTGAAAATTTGACAGCTAAAAAGATAAGTTTATCTGGCTTCTGGCCACATACTTCACGCAACTCGCCATAAAAACTTGGCAAAAAAAAGTCGAGAAAGGGAAGACAGAAACGAAGGTGGGATTGGCAAGAAGTTAAGTCACCAACAAATGACGTCTGTTAGCTGCGTCTGTATTTCTTTCCCCTATAGCCCCCACTTCCCTTTTCAACAACACGTTCTCGTAACGAGTCCAGAGTAGGAGAATGTCAATAGTCTAAAAATATCTCAGGAATGTCCCTTTTTTTAAAACGAACACGTTGTGTAAGTTGACTTTCGAACTTTTCGGATATAACGTGTTTAACAATTATCAAAGGTAAATTATGTTTAAACATGTTATTTCTAGAGTTACATGTTACATCCCACGCTCCCCTCTAACCCAAGTGCCAGATATTACATAATTATACTTCTGTCAAATTTCTAAGTTTTGTAAAGTTTTGCACATAAATATTTCGTCACTATTGAAATGTTAACGATGTTTACCTTGTTCCTACGCATGCGCAGAAAAGAGGGGAGGGGAAAGGTTAAAAAAAAAGTCATGAACATTCGTTCCTCAAGTTTAAAAAAACAAAATACCATAGCTCAGGGGAAAAGAAGGGAAAGGGGTGGGGGGGTTAAAAACGGAAAGGAATTCCCGGAGCAAGAAATAAAAAAATAAAAACTCGCGTGAGCAATAGCCGACGAATGCTAAGAGCGCCTAGTGGTGTCCACTGACTCAGACGCTAGAACGTTGCCGAATCTCTTCAACGTTTGGTGACAGCTCGCCCTAGCTTCATTCACGACACAACTTTCAAGTCAAACTACTCATTGTTAGCTGGCTTCACAAAAATGAATCCTACGTATTTAACTTGTAATTTCCGTACTCTTTCTTGTTAATTATATACTATATATATTATTTATTTATCATATAGTCTGTGTGGGTGTTTGTGTATATTTTCACTAAAACACTAAAAATAAGCAAGAAAAGTTAATAGTTTTTTGTTTTTGTCGAGGGATTTTTGTTCATTCGATTAACCTTATGGTAAAGACTTAACGAATTCCAAATAATTTTTGCATTGTATCGATTTATAAAACACTGAAAAGATCGCGTGTAATGAATTGTCTATCCTTTTAAAAGAAGTGTAGTGAAATTCTAACTATTTAACAATGAAGGTCATCACTGAAGAGTCTATTGTAAATTACGATGAAGAAACGGTCACACGCAAAGACAAAATCAACCAATCTCCAGATATGAGACTTAAAGAGAGTAGACCAGATTCTACAATAGAAAGGTAATTGCTGCTCTTATAGAAATAAATATTTGTAGCCTGATTTTCTTTCGAGTAACCATCTGGAAGACCTTTTCCCCTTGGATAATCCTACTTTATAGTAGTGTTCAAGTAAAAAGAAATCATTTTCAGGAAGGTATTCGTAAGAAAATTGGGTTATATCAATGGTTTGTTATACTTAATTATAATTACTTTCTTTAAATTCCAGATTTACCATGCAACCTTCAATCAAAAGGTTATATAAGACTATGATTTACGAAAGATCTTAAACTAGTACTGGGTATTACATTCCAGACTTAAACGCGAGCACGGCCGCCCATAAATGGACGATAAAGGGGGTTCTATCACCCTAATCACTCTCTGGTTGTTAATTTAGGAAAAAAATTAAAATTGTTTATTTGGGATTTAGCTGCAACTTTCCACTAACTAACAACTTTGAATCATCAATATCCAAGTTAACAGAGATAAAAATAATAAAATGTGGATTTCCTTCCATTCCCTCTTTAACAGCTTTCTTTTTATTTTATTTTTTCACTAAAGTTATGAAAAATAGAACGTTTCTTTTGTTAATTTTTTTCAGGAACTTTTTTTTTAGAAATTTTGCTCTTGAATTCATGTAATTAGCACATAATTATGTTCAGATGATCTAAAACTCCCTCCCACAAGGTTAGATTTCTTAAATTTCCTCTCGAAGGAAGGAAGGGGTCACTCAAACCCCCGGCAGGTGAGATTCCAATCAGTATCCCATTTAGAAACGCCTAAATGGCGCCCTTGAACGCGAGCCCTAGAGCCAGCTACTTGAATATTTGGGTATTATAAATATATTTTGCTCGCAGTCAAATATATTTGTCTGACAACTCAGTTCAGTCGTTAGTCTTTCTGTTCACTGAGCCAAGCGTCCCGGGTTAGATTCCTGGCACGGCCGAAAAATTTACCATTATTAAAAGATGGGTTCCCCTCTTTCACAGTGATAAATTGACGGCTGGGGGCTGGATGTTGTGTCTATTTTAGATTTAGGTTGGTTTATAAGCCGTGTGTTGATATGATCAGTCGATTCAGAGTGTGCACACACATTAAATACCTTAAATAATAAATAAATAATATATTTGGTAATGACTATAGCTACATTATTAAACATTGTAATTGTAATGTTATTTTTAGTAAGCGTTTCCGCTAAAGGTATGTTTCATATTAATAAAAATTATTGTGTTAAAATTAGTAAACGGTATATAATCTCAGCAGGAGCTTAGTGGTAGAGCAGTGATGCATTATATATATATATAAAGGGCCTTCAGTTCAATTTCCGTGTTTAGATGTTAATTTTTAACATATATTTAAATGAACACGAGTACTGGTGAATGAGATTGATCCATATCAAATGTCAGTTCAACGTATTGCATATTAATTATGTGCTATGATAATAACATGATTCTGTTTATTGAGTTTGACCAATAATAACTAAAACTAATGGTAAAAAACACTTATCCAAGACTAAATTTGTATAAATTACCTTCTAATTCTAGCATTTTATTTTTTCAATGTCACAACAACATTATGAGTGCCCTTGGTACTTGATACTTGTAGATAATTGAATTGTAACCATTAGGAATGGTTACCATTTCAGTATTTCTCAAACAAGTGAACTGACTGGAAAATCGGGATTGAAACCACTGGAATTACATCAAAAAAATTAGCATTGTATCCATTCCAATATTTATAAAACAAGCGATCTTATTGAAAAATTGGAACTATACCCATTAAAATAGGAATTGTATGCCTTTGGAATGGTAACCATTCCAGTATTTCTCAAACACGAAACCTTAGTGAAAAATTGGAATTGTACCCACTGGAGTTATATCCACAAAGATTGAAATTGTATACATTTTGAATGGTGTCTATTCCAGTTTTCTCAAACAAGCAAACCTAATGAGAAACTGGAATTATATCCACAAATGGTGGACGTTTAAGTTTTAATTATTATGCTAAAATTGACGAGACTTTTTAGTAGTCCACAAAGTTACTAACAGAAGGCAGACTCTTATTGGACTAGCCGATCCCACAAACTAGTTTAGGTCTCGATCACTAGGAGCAGCTTGCAATGACGTCACAGAGAGGAATGCACATGTGTGGACGTGAAGTCCATAGAAAAGGAAGTGTAAGTCTCTGTCAAATTCGCCATTACTGTTTTTTTTTAGTAATTTGTCGTTTATTTTAAAAAAGGCGTTTAGCTTGATTTTACAATATATAACGTGGTTTATTTATAAAATAATGGATTTAGTTATATTTGATTGAATTTGATATAAGAATTTATTATTTAACATTCCGCAATAAAAAAATACATGTTCCAAGTGTAAAGTCCCCACTGCGAATCTTTTAGTTTGCGGCACTAACACCAATAGCGCTATTAATGTGGTTATCTTTGCCAACATTAGAGTGACGTTTCTATACTTATCCCTTTTCTATGGTCCGTGTCTACTAGGCTCTAGTAACTACAGTAGCCCCATGGCTTCTTTGGTGCTGACTGACAGCTCACAGCGGACAGCTAAAAGCTTTGAAAAGTTACCAGACCAAATTATGTATCCCTACGCCGAACCATATGATCTGCAAAAACATGTGTTTAGCAGCTGTCGCTTCTGACGGTCAAAATTTAGGTATTATACCTAAATTTTGACTGTCAGAAGTCAGCTGTGAGCTGTCAGTCAGCACCAAAGAAGCCACAGGGCTACTGTAGAGTACAGCAGACAACAGCTAAAGATATTTAATAAATTCTAATAGTGGAGTTTGTTCATATTTTAAAAATAAAATACATTTCTATCATGCCTGAACTGTCAATGTTTTTGTTTTATTCATTTGACCTTTAAAATACAACAATTTAATTATATTTTTTTCTAACTTAATTCATGAGTTAAAAGGTTGCGAGTATAAAGCTTAAAATTTAATTTAAAATTATGTATTTTAAACAAATTAGTCAACACTTAATAAATTTATGACTAAAGATTTATGGGATCAATTTATTATTTATTCTGTTTACAAAAAGAGCAAAGGCTTGGATCAAATAGTTAATAATTAAAATTTAATAAAATCAAATCAAATACATAGGCCTACCTTATAAATTAATTACCTGTCTTCATTTGGCCATATTATTTTAGAGGCTTATTTTAATCATTTCAATTTCCTTTATTATAGTGCTGCTGGCCAACACTAAAAAGTACACAAGAACCTACTTTACTTAAAAACATCATTACATTAAATAATTAAAAATAAACTATTATAACTAATTAATAATATACACAAATAAATAGTCACTAAAAATATAATAATTTTTATTATTATTATTTAGCACCGCGTCTTAGTACCCGTTCGGGTTATACACTTTAAGTACCAATTATGCTAATGGATTAGGAAGGTTTGAATTAGAGGAAGTGAACCCGCATTTGCGTGGAGGGAGAGTGGAAAACCATTTAGGGAAAACCACCCCCAGTTCACCTGACCAAGATTCGAACCTCGATCTCCCCGTCCTCAGCAGTCGAGCTTAACACGACCAGCTCTTTAGCCAATTACGCCGAGGCGGGTGGTAATAATAATAATAATAATAATAATAATATGGAGAGAGCGAGGTCTACATTTCAGAGACCTACTAGTAGGACTGTAGTAACGATAGGAACATGGATGAAGTGAGGTCTACTGTTAATAGAACTTCTAGTTCATTTAACCAACAGTGTTTGTGGTAAAGCTAATATTTTCTGCCCCAACTGGTACTGGAGCCTCGGTTCAGTTCCGACAGGCAAAAGATCTATGCACAATAGTATTTCATGCTCCTTATAAGTAAATGCTGGTGCACCTCACTACGTTAGGCCCCTATTCATATATAATGTGATGCAGGGCCATACCGAGGAAGCATAAGCTCAACCCTCAATCCACCGTCCACCACCAGAAAACATGATTAATATTCTTTATATTCCACCTATGTGAGAATTTGAGTTTTATTGATTTCATTTAACTTCCCCAATTATGTTTAAATAAACATTACATTACTCCAAGAAGGATCTAATGTTAAAATTCTTCCTCTTCATTTTTTGTTGGTGGACTTCACCGCCATAAGTTATCAAAGCTGATTAATTTTCAGTGAATGGCTAGAAAAATTACGAGATCTACTTTCACATATTCATGTCATTTGATCCTCTGTTGTCATTATCGATATATATTATTAATACATAAATAACACTAATAAAATAGGAAAATGTTTTCAAGTTTGACCACAATTGTAATTGGACTTCCCTACTCAAAAATATGTATTTGTACTTACAAAATAATTGAGTTTGGACTTTCCAAGATTGTCATGCCCACAACGTCATTATTAATATATATACATATAATTATATAAGTCAGGGAGTTGAGATCTAAAACACTTATTTAAATGAATTTGGATTTTAAATATATTAAAATTATTTTGCAGTTTCTGATATTAATTCTCTTAAAGCATCTTTTGGTTTCTTCATTGTAGACTAAAAGAATCTTCCTATCCAATGCGGCACAAACTCACGGACGTGTCGGAAGTCGAAGATTGCCTTTTGATCTGCTCCGCCTCTGCCGTCAGACCAGACAGATTTCCTGAGCTTGGAGTAACCTGCTTGGTGAATGCCGCAGCCGAGTTGCCGGACCCACCTTTGCCCAAAGGACATGTTATCAGCTACATTAAAGTGGCAATCAATGACCGGCCCTCGGTCGATCTAAATGAACATCTTCATTCCGTCGCTGATATCATTGAAAAGGTATAATTTTAAGGTGGAAAATGGACTAATTGGTATTCATCAGGATGGCTGTGTTGAAAAGGTAAAATAACCCGCCTCGGTGGCGTAGTTGGCTAACGCGCTAGACGTGTTGAGCTGCTCGACTGCCGAGGACGGGGAGATCGAGGTTCGTAATCTCGGTCGGGTGAACTGGGGGTGGTTTTCCCTAAATGGTTTTCCACTCTCCCTCCACGCAAATGCGGGTTCACTTCCTTCTAATTCACCCTTCCCAATTCCTAATCCATTAGAGTAATTAGTACTTAAAGCGTATAACCCGAACGAGTAGCAAGACGCGGTGCTAAATATAATAATAATATAGTAAAATAATCTACTATTTATAATTAATCAAAACTTGGCAAAATATTTTTGTCTTGTTTTTGTTGCTCAGCCTTAAATTGGTATGCAGATAAATTTGTTGAAATTGTTAGAAATTGTTTATTTGTTGCAAATCAATAAGATAACAAGGCTGCTCTAAAAATATATACTCTTCTTACCTTGATTGATCTCACTATGGCCCTATTTTATAAGCTACACCATTGTGGGACCCAACAAAGAAAGTTTGTTCTTGGCCAGGGAATCAGATCAGAAAGCTGGTTATGAATTTATTGAATGAAACATAGCATTCAGTTTCTTATGTTCTGCAGGTTCGTCGTCAAGGAGGCCATACCCTTGTCCACTGTGTAGCAGGGATAAGTCGGTCTGCAGCGCTCTGCCTTGCCTACCTTGTCAAGCACAAACAAATGCCATTAAGGAAAGCCTTTAGCTACCTGAGGACGTGTCGACCTTGTATACGACCTAATTCAGGTTTCTTCAACCAGCTGATTGAGTTTGAACGAGAAGTACTTGGCACTACCTCTGTCAGCATGGTCCACAACCAGGCTGCTGGGACATTCATCCCAGATGTTTACGAACCCGAGTATCAAAACATGCTATGGTATCAACAACACTACAATCGTAATTTTGGTAGACATTGATTGTTTTACCAAATAGATGGTTCCATGAGTAGTCATAAACATTTGGATGGACTCAACTTGCAATATGTCAGATTTAAAAACTGACGATTAATCAACAATACAGTTAATTTGTATTTAATGTGTTACTATTACTATGTATAACAATAATGATTATGTGTGTGTCTGTTCCAAAAAAAAAAGACTCACATAGTGATTAAATAAGTATTTGTTTCGTGTTTGTAAAGTCAAATTTCTAACAATGTTAGTGACAAATTTTAATATTTTGTACTTACCTTTGTTTGTTTGTTTGTTTGTGCATGGTTGTAAAGTTATTTATCAGTTTAATATGTCCTAAACAAATTTGCATTTATATGTTTATTTTAGAATACTAAATGTCATGTTTAAATGACTTGTATAGTAGACACATTAAACAAAACATATTTACATATTAGTGGTATCATAAGAAAAAACAAATAACTAACACAACTTATAAACATTTTAATGTTAAAGTGTAGGCATAACATTTGTTTTGAAATTTGACAATATTTTCAAGCATATGTTTATTGTATAGTCAAGTGTTTATTACATTTTAATCATAAATACAAGTAGTGTGGAGCAGTTCATTTGTAAAAATTATGATTTGAACTTTATAAACCTGGGTAGAGATGTGTTTCATATTAAAAACTTTATTCAAACAAAAGTCCCCCATTGTTGAAAAATTGGTGCATCATGAAGTTTTTCTTTTACAAGGAGGGATTCATTTAGGGAACTGAGGGGTTAAACACAACACTTATTTTCATTATTGTGAGACATTGCAAAACAACAAATAAAATCAGGAGTGTTGTATGTGTATTTTTATTTCTTATGAAGTTGAAACTATTGGAAAATTTTTGCCAAAAGTTTTGAAAAGATAAATTATCACTGAACATTTGCACTTTATATATTTTTCACTACAAATGGGTCTTCTTAATAGAGATGTTAAGGATTTTTTTTATTTTGAGCCCAAGCATCAATATTAAGAATTAAATATTTTCTAATATTACAAAGTCTATAAAACCAAACCTGGCACGCTTCTTATCAAGAGTCAACAAACTTTTGATATGGCAGGCTGTATGGGTTTAAAAAGATATTTGCAGGGCTGGTTTGAAAAATTTATTGAGCAAAATATTAAACTTATATTTCTCATATAGTAAAAAAAATTTTAGTACCCTGTCTTACTATCTATCCAATAGCTATCAGTCTGAGTTTATGAAAACAATTGTTTGTTTCCTAAATCTTTTGTGGGCCAGATTAAATCAGTCAGCGGACCGGATCCAGCCCGCAAACTGTGATTGCCAACCGCTGCTTTGTACATTGCAGTTATATGCACATATGCCATAAATAAATAACTAAAAGTGTTATAAATTAAGTCAATCATGTTTTATGCTCAAAATGTATATCATTTAAATACACAAAAATCAGTGTAGACAAAACTTGTATGTCTTACATAAAATTATAGTTGAATTAAAATTATATACAAATACATTATTTTGTGTTATTATTTGAGTTATTTAACATGTTTTTTCAGAACCAACGAATTATATCAGCACAAGAGAATTTCTATGAGCAAGACGAAAGTGCTTACCAATTTTTCCGGGAAATATATTTTCATATTATACCTTCCAGGATTTTTTTACATGTCACAATCAATATGGGAGCGACGGCTTTACTTCTCCTCTGAAGGAAGTTGTGCTACATATTTTTATTGCTTGAGAACAAATCTGTCAACCCCGGCTGGGTTTGAACCCAAAAACAATGAATCCTAAGGCAAGCATCTTACCCCGAAACCACTGAGGTTGATCTCATTTATTGCATAGTCATTATATGACTTACTTGTTGGTATCTGAAAGTTTATATTTCTTTTAAAGATGTGTGAACAAATGTCGGCAAATAATTTATAAAATATTAATCTATAGAGATAATTGAATGTAAGGAAAATGTATTATTGTTAAATGATAGAGATGTTTTTAAAAATTAAAATAGTAAGAAAATTCCTTAATATCCCGTGAACATTAAATGTTACATCATTAAAATAGTTTATTTAAAAAGCAATAATACAAGCTTTAGGCCTATAAAGCATTTATTTGTGCATCACATTTTATTCTTAGGAGCCTGTGGCTTAGAACATATACCCTTGAAATAAACTGTATAATTTTGTTTATCATTTAGTATGATTTTTCATTTAAGTTTTTTTAGTATATACGTGAGATTTAAAAACTTGCACAATATTGTTAAGTGAATATTTGATGAAAACAGATATTTTGTTTGTGTAAAATTCTTCCTTGAATCAATAACCTTCATGGTGAAGGCCCTATCCATATTAGTTTTACTTTCAATATGCGTGTGTATGATTGGTCATCAGTTAGCTTGAAATGTCTGCTTGCTATTAATCAACTAATAAGACAATCCTGAAATTAAAGTGATATTGTTTTTAAAAAACACTGTATCTTTTTACTGATACATTGATTTTACGAAAAATTGATTAGCCTAAAACATAAATTGTTGTTGTGTAAATTGAAGTAATAACTAAGTTAGTGATTAATAACAAGGTTTTAAACTTGCATGAGTTGACTAATTTTGTTTCATGTGAAAGTCTTTTCTTTGTAAACTTGTAGGTAAGCTATAGAATGGAAGCTAATTATTGACATCAAAATAAATTAAAAATCTATTTAACTTAAACACTGTGGGCTATTCTCAATCCAATATTTAAGACATGAGTTTAGAATTAGTCTGAGAATGGAATGAAGATGTAAAGCTCAATGGTATGACTATTAGTGTTTTATTAAGTTCTAAAGATTTGATTCCAGTTTCAAAATGTAATTTTTCAACTTAATAACATATGGTCTGTTACACATGGAAATGGAGCTATGTGAAAAGAATGGAATAATATACCTATTTAGTGTTGATTATATGATTAGGCCTACCCCCTTTTTCTCCCCCTCCCCATCAAAGTTGACAGTAAAAAATTAATACTAACTTATGGTTTAGAAAAAAAATAAATATATGAGTATATAGGTATTCTAATGTTTAAGTACATTTAAAAAAATAATTTGTGGTTGTGTTTATTATTCCGGCAACAAAGCTGGGTAGACTATGACAAAATATTGACAAAGTAAATAATAAGTAATTAATGTGAGGAGAACTGTGAAAGTGGGTATGTATTTGAAATTAGGAAACAACAAAAAAAACCTTTCAACTTGAAATTATTAGAGTATTTGAATAATAGGTCTGAAATAAAATCACAAATGAGTCATCAATGAAAGAAGAATGGAAGGGTGAGATAGGATAATGGGGAAGGAGGGTCCAGCTATCAACCCTCAAACAGCTTGCAGTTAGATACGAGTCAAAATCTTTAATATATTTGGCCAAGTTGGAAATACCTTTATTTGAAAAGTGTGTAATTTTGAATCCAGGCGTGACTACTTTTCATCCAAGCACAAATTTTTAAACCTTTAATTTTATTAGAGAAAAATAAAATCACCTTTAAAATTATCCAAGTTGGGTCAGTGATGGCAGAATCTTATTTGGGTAGAGGGAAGACAGCAATTCACCAAAAAGAGATTTTGAGTGACTTGTCCCTCTCTCCTAGCCTAAAGAGTTTTGGGGGCCCTCCCCAAGCAAACATTTGACAATTGGATGCCTTAAAGCTATTGGAGTAATTCTGACATTTTTTGAAAATTATAATCCTCTAGAATCGATTTGTATTGGTCTTCCCTCATATTATTAAATTGATGCCTCTAAAATATATTTAAAATGGTTTTCACCTGATTTTTTTAAAGGTGATTCAATGCCTTTAGATTTAGAAGCTACTTGGATTTTTTTTAATCGTATCATATTCGAGAATATAATAAGGGAGTAAAATAAGTCTAGATGGGGGGGGGGGGGGTG